>VUQI01020478.1:0-11343 GCA_015106735.1 Paratilapia polleni | reverse complement strand
GGGGTTTTTCCTCAAAAAAAAAAAAAAAAATGCAATGTATTAAAAGTTAGTAGCTGCATGCACTGCCACATAATTGCCAGTTAACAATACAGTGTTAAACGTTACATGTGCCCACCAACCCGCACAAATCCCTATCCTAATAAGGAAGACATCTTCCTATCTGAGCAGCACAGTGGTTAGCACTGCTGGCCTGCGTTCTGAACGATTTCTATGTGGGGTTTGCATGTTCGCCCCGTGCCTGCTTGGGTTCTCTACGGGTACTCCAGCTAGAACAAACTCTGATTGCCAGATTATGAGAACCAGTGCTGGGATCGTTCAGTGTATTGCAATGTACAGACTGGTTCTGGATTTATGCAGAAAATAAACTCTAATAAGTTTTTGATTGAATGTTAATTAAATGTTTTATTTTAATTTATGTCATTTTTATTATTTTTGAAGCAAAACTGAATTTGCCAGAAATAAAATGCTAACAGGGAGCATAGCACAGCTCCTACTGGAGTCAAACAGAGATGGGTACAGAGGTAAACTGGAAGCTGGCAAAAAAGGCTTCCACAAGTTTTGCTCTTAACACAGAATGTAAAGGAAGCTCTATCCCTAAAATAAAAGCCAATCTTAACTTTGACCTAGGCTATGAATCAGTTACACCACAGTTAAGGACTTCAATGTCACCTCCACTAAGCTGCTGTGTCCAGCGTGGTGAAGTTGAACGTCACGGCCAACTTCTGTCAGCAGGGACATGTAATACTTTCATAAGTTATGAGTGGGGTATTAATTTATGTATTTAATCTTGTAGAAAAAAACAAGTCTTGTGCTGATCTTATTTTAAGCACTTGACAAGAAACACATTAAAAACAACTCACACAAACTGACTGTGAGATGAGGGAACCAGTAATGCCAACTCAAAACAGTAATACTCAAAACTTCTATATTTGAAATGTTATAGGCAAATATAATATGACTAAAGTAATGCTTTACTGTTTAATGCCTGACCCCAAACACTGGTGAGAATGCTATTTGATAGCTTCGTCTAACTGTTTTTAGAAGTAAGCAGACTATCTGGAATTGAACACTCAAAACCAGAGCCGTGATGGTTAAAATCTTTTAAAAAAAAAAACACCTCCTTAACATGCATCACTGCAAACTCAATGGCTTATTACAGAGAGAAATGACACAAGCTGAGCCATTATTAATGGATTAGCTACATTTATAAGAAAGAAAGATTTCTCACAACCTGGTGACTGAAAATGTGAATTATTATTGGATTATAAGTGAAAGCATTAGTCAGCTATTTATAATCCATCAGTGAAGCCAACAGTGAAAACATAGCTCACTGGCCACTTCATTAGGTCCACCTGTTCAACAGTTCGTTAACACAAATATCCAATCAGCCAATCACATGGCAGCAACTCAGTGCATTTAGGTATGTAGACATGGTCAAGGCAACCTGCTGAAGTTCAATCCGAGCATCAAAATGGAGAAGAAAGGTGATTTAAGTGACTTTGAACGTGGCATGGTTGTTGGTATCAGACGGGCTGGTCTGAGTATTTCAGATATTGCTGATGTACTGGGATTTTCCCACACAACCATCTCTAGGGTTTACAAAGAATAGTCCATATAAGAGAAAATATCCAGTGACCAGCAGTTTTCTGGGTGAAAATGGTCAGAGGAGAATGGCCAGACTGCTTCGAGCTGATAGGAAGGCAACAGTAACTCAAATAACCACTCGTTACAACAAAGGTATGCAGAAGAGCATCTCTGAATGCACAAACATCCAACCTTGAAGAAGATGGGCTACAACAGCAGAAGACCACACCAAGTGCCACTTTTGTCAGCTAAGAACAGGAAACTGAAGCTACAATTTGCACAAGCTCACCAAAATTGGACAATAGAATATTGGAAAAATGTTGCCTGGTCTGATGAGTCTTTATTTCTGTTGCAACATTCAGATGGTAGGGTCAGAATTTGGCATAAACAGCATGAAAGCATAGATCCATCCTGCCTCGTATCTACATTTCAGGCTGCTGCTGGTGGTGTAATGGTGTGGGGGATATTTTCCTGGCACATTTTTGGCTCAATTGTTTAAACACCACAGCCTACCTGAGTATTGCTGCTGACCATGTCCATCCCTTTATGACCACAGCGTACCCATCTTCTGATGGCTGCTTCCAACAGGATAACACACCATGTCGAAGCTGAAATCATCTCAAACTGGTTTCTTGAACATGACAGTGAGTTCACTGTACTCAAATGGCCTCCACAGTCAAAAGATCTCAATCCAATAGAGCACCTTTGGGATGTGGTGGAACAGGAGATTCACATCATGGACGTGCAGCCGACAAATCTGCAGCAACTGTGTGATGCTGTCATGTCAATATGGACCAAAATCTCTGAGGAGTGTTTCCAGCACCTTGTTGAATCTATGCCATGAAGAATTAAGGCCGTTCTGAAGGCAAAAGGGGGTTAAACCCAGAATTGGCAAGGTGTGCCTAATGAAGTGGCTGTGAGCATATTAGGCCTTTAAAAAAAGTTTCCTTTTTAGAAGGTGGTCCTAACCTGGCTCAGGCAGTAGCAGCTATGTAGCCATGTGTAGCAGAAATGTATTAGAATTACAGGTGTGCAACCTATTACACAGTCTTCATGATGTACAGTATAGTCGATGCTGCTTCGGATGGCACTGAATCAGACTAACCTCTCGCTGAAACCTCTCCAGAGTGAGCTTTCTCTGCATCTGGTCCTGGACCCAGGCATTCGCACAATACTCCCCCTCCAGCAGCGAGGACCAGCAGTTCCCCGCCTCTCTGTTGGTCTTCATCAGAATGATCCGGATAAGACATTTATCCTCTGAGGAGAAGATCAGCGAAGCAAATGATACATGAAGCTGGCTTTTGTACATTAAAGTGAAATCAAAGAATCTCTCCTTTTTACTTTTTCTCATTCGATAATGAATACGGACACAAAGTGAACCTAAAGCACCCAGTACCATAACATAAAGTAACAAAATGACATGTGATGAACATCCAGAACTGCCAGTCAACAGCAGTCATTAAAAAATAAACAATACAAAGGCAGCAAAACTCATAAATATTAATAAGTAGTTATTTCTACTGTCTGGAACTAATTTTGTCAATTCAATTCCTTGTGGGCGGCTGTGGCTCAGGAGGTAGCGTGAGTGGTCTACTAATCGGAAGGTCAGTGGTTCGATCCCTGGTTCCCCTGCATGCCAAAGTATCCTTGGGCAAGATACTGAACCCCACGTTGCCCCTGATGCATTCATCGGAGTGTGAGTGTGTGTGAATGTTAGTAAGCACTTAAGTGTAGATAAAAGTGCTGTATGAATGTATGTGTGACTGGGTGAATGTGGCATGTAGTTAAAGCGCTTTGAGTACACAGAAACTGAGTAGAAAAGTGCTATATAAGTACCAGTCCACTTTCTTTAAAAAAACAAATTAGTTGCAGGTCTGTGAGTGTGTAACCTACCTAGTGTCCATGTAGCCTCATCTGACACAGTTGTGCCAAACAACTTTCCCTGGCAAAATAATAAGAGAGAATATAGTGAAATTATGTCTGTGTTCACATTGCAGTCAGACTGATTTCATTTTATGGTATCAAAAAGGGTGACAGTGCTAATAAATTGTGACGTGGACTTAGATCCACCAGTGATGATTATGACCGAACAGGACTGCATTATGGTGCATCACTCTGTTTCAGTTACGGGGTCAAAGGGGGGTGAGAGGACACATCAAGAATCACATCTTACTTTCTGCAACTAAAGACCCCATTAAACAAATGTAGAAAACGTGAAAACTTTGATCCCACGTCATCTTGGGACCTGAGAGTCACTTTTAGCGCCCCACCTTGAATATTTCCTTTCCTTTGACGTGCAGCTCGATGTCTCTGGACCCCAGATGACACTTGACCTCTTTAGCAGACGTCCCGTGAGGCACGTCGACTTCGATGAAGACCTCCTCCATGGTCTGGTACCAGGAGCCCCACGGCGTCTTGCAGGGGACGACACCGCTCCTCTCCTCGAAGTGCACCGACATCCTGCGGCTGCACGCCGGCTCACAGCTCGGCTAACCTCAGGTAACCAACGTCCAGTATGACACCGAGCAGGTCGAAGTTTTGCTAAAAGTTTGCTGCGCGGTTAATTGTTACAGTTATTTATGTGCCGATAACGTTAAAAGACTGTAAGTAAGAATAATTCAACTAATTTATGTTGCTGTATTTTATCTCTCTCAGTTGTGTTTTGCCCCCTCACAAGCGCCAAACTTCTTCTTCTTCTTCTGTGTCCGTTTCATTTCCGGTTGTGAACATCACTGAGGCTGCAGCGCCACCTGCTGTCTGATAAGGTTAATCAATGAGAAAATCTGTTCCCGTGAGAAACCCCATAGACTGTTTGTCACTGACTTTTTAGCATTACCGAAACGTCACGTGTTGCATTTATTTCATGTTTTTAATTTTTGCTTTAATGATCTTATTTTAGCTCCAACATGAACCAACTGAATCCAGTGTTTGCCTAAAAATGGAGTGGATTTACTAATCTGTTAATTGGATTACTCTCCCTGCCTCATTGCTTCCTGTGTCCTTATGCATACCTACCGGTCACTTTAACTACACATAAGAAGAAATCTTACTTTCATGCGGGATGAGCTGCTGGGAAATTTGATTTAAAACTTGATAGCTGCTGCTAAGGATGGCCGTCCACTCATTACCTTTAGTTGCTTTTATCTGCCTGATAAGGTGAGTCCTCTCTCTGGACTTAAACATGGACCAGAGTGCAGTGATCCTGGGAGTTTAATGATTTTATTTTCTCTCTGCAGTCTAGGTAATGTATGGGGAAATGAAAAGATTTACTCAGATAACATCACCCGCATTTTGGATAGACTTTTGGATGGTTATGACAACAGACTGCGACCCGGTTCTGGAGGTATTTTAAACTTTATGTCCTAACGCTTTGCTCCTTATGAGATAAATTAAACACATTATGCAACAGTACGTTTTTGCTCTAGGTACATTTTGCAGTTGTTAATTAATGTTGCAGGCGGTGTTACCGAGGTGAAAACGGACATCTTTGTCACCAGCTTTGGACCTGTTTCAGATGTTGAAATGGTAAGATACTACTTCTGTCAGGAAGTGTATATGTGCTGACTGCGTTAGATAATAGTGCTTCAGTGACCAGCCTTATGGGCACTCTGCCATGAGACCATCTAATGAGCTTTAATCTGTGTGACCAGCCCTATAACTCCATTATTGATGGCCTCTAAATCAATATGACAACATGTCAGAGAGAGAGAATGGCTGAGTGGATTGATTAATGATTCTCTGGGATGAGTGGCATCCATCATTGCCTCATCATCTCTCCTCACCTTTCACTTTATATTGAAATGTCACTTCAGTCTTGTGTGCGCTGATGAATGGACAAAGATCTAAATTTAAAGCTCAAATTTAGGATTGTAGCTGTGGTTTTTGCATCAAAATAACATTTATGTTTATGCCTCAGGAGTACACCATGGACATGTTCTTCCGTCAGATGTGGGTTGATGAGAGGCTGAAATTCGAGGGCCCCATCGAAATCCTGCGGCTAAATAACCTCATGGTGGACAAAATCTGGACTCCAGACACTTTCTTCAGAAACTCCAAGAAGTCCATTTCCCATAACATGACAACGCCCAACAAGCTCTTCCGTATCATGCAGAACGGGACCGTCCTCTACACCATGAGGTGATTTTTAACAGTAAAGGCATTGTTTTGTTGATGGAATCATCTTTGCTAGACATAAGGTTAATTGAAATGTATATATGAGACTGATCTCTGTGTGTCCTCTTGCATTTAGGCTCACAATCAGTGCAGAGTGTCCGATGAGGCTGATGGATTTCCCCATGGACGGCCACGCCTGTCCTCTACGGTTTGGAAGCTGTGAGTTCTTCAGATTTGCTGAAAAACAAGACCAAGACTAACATCCAGGAATATCCACAGTGATATAACTTTGAGATGGTTGACTTTTCTTTTCTATTTTAGATGCATACACCAGCAGTGAAATTATATTCACCTGGAGGAAGGGGTCAATAGCTTCTGTGGAGTGTCCAAAAGAGTCAATGAGTCTTCTGCAGTATGATCTTGTGGGACAGACTTTGTCCAGTGAGATATTCAAATCAAACACAGGTAATGCACAAAATACTCTCTTTTTAGAAGCACCTTATTACGCATAGAAGTTTAATTAAAAATCTGTACGAGTTGATGAATGTTTGAGTAGAAACAGGTCAAACGAGTATCTTCAAACCCTGCACGAGTGTCCGTCACTCCCCCGCAGCAGCAGCAGGCCGATAAAAAAGCGAAGACTTCCTTGAGCAGCCATTTAAGATGCTTAAGTGGTCAGGCCCTAATGCGTACGGTGTGCCTTAAAAAAGAACTACACAGTTTAAAGCCCAGTGGATGCACAGACAGAGAGGGGGAAGGATAGGTTGTGTGCGTTTTCTCTTTTCACCAGAAGAAAGCCTCCCTGCTGTGAATCCAGCAGATTCCTCGAATGGAGCAGAAAAGGATGAGGCAGGCTCCAAAATGTAGCGATGATACACATTTAAGAAACACAGAGTGAGAGAGAGCACGTCTAAATAAGAGAGTGTGTGTGTGTGTGTGCGTGCATGATGCAGCATGTTTTCAGTGTGTGAATGTCTGCATGCATGTGTTTAGACAGAGCAGGGCAGCAAACACATAGTGGCACTGCATGCTCTGCTCCAGCCCCCACCTCACTAGCTCCTTCCTCCTCTTCCTCTTTCCCTCCTCCTTCTCCTTTTTCTCCCACTCTCTTCCCTCCTCTCTTCTTTCTTTTTGACTCTCACATGCTATCTTACAGTTAGCAGCCTATTCCAGTCCTAACTGCATCAATAACTGTTTCTCTCAGCTGCTATTCCATTTCAAGGGCAAGCAAGGGCATCCGTTCTGTGTGACCATGCTCTGTCCCTCGCACTCGCTCTCTTCTCACGTGCTGTTTATCTTGCAGGTCACTACTCTGTGAAGGTGGTCCATTTTCACCTCCAGAGGAAGCTGGGCTACTACCTCATACAGACCTACATCCCTCTTATAATGGTTGTCGTACTATCACAAGTCTCTTTTTGGATCAACAAAGAGTCTGTTCCTGCACGCACAGTTGCTGGTATGCCCCTCTTCCCAGCAGCGTTATTATTCTGCCCAGTTTGATCTAGTCTCCATCTGCATGTGTGATTCATAAACACTCTGCTCCCCTTCAGGCATCACCACAGTGCTGACCATGACCACCTTAAGCATCAGCGCCCGGCAGTCTCTGCCCAAAGTAGCCTATGCCACCGCAATGGATTGGTTCATTGCGGTGTGTTTTGCATTTGTGGCGTCGGCTCTCGTTGAATTTGCGGCGGTGAACTACTTCGCCACCTTGCAGGCCCACCGTCTGAAGAAGCAGACAGCCAGACAGGAGAAGCTTGAGGTCCTGGCCACCGGCAGTGACGATGATGACACAGTTTCGGTAAGCTGTTTTTATGAGTTTGTGTTCCAGTTATAACACATCATTTACATAACAGTGTAGAAAAGTGTAGAAAAGTGGTATATGCAGTCTTTAAAGGGGAACCCTACTGATCTTTCCACCAGAGGGTCTGATAAATGACTCAAAAATGAGCAAGTTTCATTGGGGTGAGAAAAGAATGAAAGAAATTAACCTACTAAACCCCGTTAGCCTGCTCCTCATCTCTGTGGGGTAATGGTTAGGAGCTACATGAACAGATGGTGTGGTTGAGTTGTATTGTGGGTAATGTAGTCACCTGGTTGTGTTAAAGACGAGGATTAAAGAAGAATAAAGTGACTTTCAAACTCAAATTCTTAAAAGTTTTGGGTCACTTGGAAATGCTCTTGTTTTTACATTAAACTGATCAGAAATGACAGTAAAGGATTAATGGACTCATTAACCATGAATGAATTATCATTTTTAAGGGAACATCTACAGAGGGGTAGCAATCATCACTGCTGTGTTCTAATGGCACTTTGCATTATCTAATGCAGGTTTACATGCTTAAAGCCTTATTGATCATACCAGCACACCTGAAAGCCATTGTGCTAATCTGCGAAGCAATAAACTAGGCTAGTTAAGTGTCTGGAGAATCAGCCTCTAATCAGGCTATCCATGTGGGAAATTTCCAAGAAGACCCTAGTGTGTACTACTCCCTTCACAGAACAGCGCAAGCTGGTTCTAACCAGAATAAATAGAGAAGTGCAGATCAGAGGAACTAAATCTTCAGTTCTTCACTTAGTTTGAGAGACAAACAGCTCACAGGTCCTCAGCTGGAAGCTTTATTAAAAAGCCACCTTGTGGTGGTTTGTGAAGGGAGTAGTACACAGCATTGTGAGAAATGTTCTTTTTTTGGCCCTGCATGGAATAGCCTTCATTCACTTAGAAAAGGAATAATAATAATACTAATAACTCACAAGTGTCCCAACAAAGTTTGTTTTTAGGTCCATTTTGAGATTATAATGAAACCCACAGGGGCTGATGTTCCAGACACTCAACTAACACAATTTATCGTTTCTTTAATCAGCATGACAGTTCTCACTTGGGGCTAGTATAATTGGTAAAAGTTGTTTTTAATGAAAAATCAACCTTTTAAACATGGTAAATCTCCTCAAGATGCCACTGGAACAAATGGGCATTTATACACCTAAGTAGATATTCCAATAAAGGTTTTATGATTACAGTTCCATTAATCATTAATTGTTATTCATAACCGTGTTCCTGAACAGTTTCATGTTATATTTGATCAAATGCAACACTAATATTTTGAATAGGCATAAGTCTGACAGTGGTATAGCAGAGCAGTGCTAACACTGTTGCATACCCTTTTAATAGTAGAGATTGACCTAATAATTTAGGGGATAATCCTTTGTTTATTTTTTTTAACAAAACAATGGCAAAGAAAAAAGATATACTGTATAATTTAAATGTCATATCAGGGAATACACAGGCTTTCTTTTCCTATGAAGAGATGCTGCCAAGATGCACTGGGTTTCCAATTATGAACACAGATTTGTATATCCTATAGGCTGCATCTTTACAGCCAGTTTTATGAGTTGATAAAATAGGTGTTGTCTTAAACCTTTTTATAGAAGCACCCTGCTCAGCTACGTCATCTTTTCCACAGTGTTGAATCTATAGGTGCAGAGTCTCCAAGTCTCTCCTTGATGCAGTGATGTTAGTGATGAGCAGACGGTCAGCAGCTTTGGACGCCGAAAAAGGAAATCATGCCATAGACTCGTCTTTTTCTATGCATTTCCAAGTAGTCCCCCTGCCTCTTTCGTTCTTCTCATTCAGGGCACACCACACATTAAATAGTAATACAGGATGTTGGGTACTCTCATCTCTGGGCTAGCTACAGTATATACTCCATGCTTTATGCTAATACAGTAAGCCACCCCGCTGTCCTCCTGGGATCTGCCTCACGTGTAGATCTCATGGTTAGATGCTTTAAAAATAGCTTCAGTGTGAGAACAGAGAGCAACTCCAGCAATCCTCCCTGTGTGATCTCATAGCCATCATATAAGCACCCTGAGAACTTCCTGCTGCTTCCAATAGAGATGTAGAGATGTATACCATTGCGAGAACACTCCTGTGGGAACAAACATGACTTGCAGCCTTGTGTACATGACACAAACATGTTAGGATGTGTTGCCATATGAACTTGGAGGGTAGAATTTTCTCCTACCTTTTTTTCCTCTCAGTGATTACCACAAACCCAACACTTACCTCATCTCACCTCTTTCCACTTTTCCACAAAATCCACAAAACCATGCCTGCTGCCCCTTCCATCAGTCGGACAGCAGCCCTCGGGAAGGCCTGAAGAGGAGAAACCACTCAGTGAGCCGCAGTGAGCCGGGAGACACTCCCCATCTGCCCATTTTCCTCCAGCAGGGCTCAGCCTTTCCCCAAATCCCACAGCTGGCCGGCACCAGCCCCATTGATGCGTATGCCCGCATCCTCTTCCCCCTTTCTTTTGCTCTCTTCAACCTGATCTACTGGTATATCTACCTTGCTAAAGACACAATGGAGAAGCCCAGGTAAACATCGTGTTCTTAATTATGTTGGTACATCTATTTATGTCTGTCTGGTATGTCTATTAGAGTAAAGGCACCACTGAGAAGTCCAGATATTTAAAAGAAAAGTGGTAATATATTTTTTTAATTTCAATAAATCTCATGAAAAAAACAAGACAGAAACAAGACAGAAACAAATATTAAGTGTATGATGCCAAAGCCTGATCTTATTCTTTTGTGCCACAGAGCTCCATTATGGTCCAAACACCACTAAGCATATAAGAAAGACACATCTGAGTGTGTTTGCTAAATGCTGCAATGTTATTTTTGTACATTAGAGAGGAAAGGAAAAATGAGAAAGTACAGAGAAATAGGCTAATGCATCATTGGTTTTAGTCCTAACATGAAATTTGTTTACAGGTAAAAAATGTGGAATATCATCAGCCTTATCCTTTATTGTTTTTCTGGAGTAGTTACTGGATATTGCAAGATTTTGACTTTAAACAAAGTGGTATCTACCTACAATTACAGGCTTAATACATTTTCCAGTTGATCCAAAGAGTGTATTTTTTCCCTTTTCACACTGCTTCATTAGAAAGCAAAATCAGGTGTAATCAACTAAACTTAGCGCAAAAAGTGAAAACATTTGTGTTTGGTTGATTATTTCTTTGTTGTAACAATGCTTCTTGGCAATAAATCTCATGCTGTTGGAAACCCTGTTTATTTCCCTTTAACTGGTGCCACATTTGTAAGGAAAATGCATTTGTGGGCTGAGCAGCAGAGTTGAGTATGTGGGTTGCGCCCATGAAGAATTTGCCAAATCTTCTCTGCTAATGCCAAACAGCTTATTCTGCTATTGACTCTTGTTTGGTGTCATTTATTGGATTGGATGACTGAAGTCTGAAGAAACAAGACATATTGGCAATTCAACAATTTATTCATTTAACAAACGGGGGCCTCAGAAGCATGTGGAAGAACCATACACAGCTACAACAGCCTGGCACCTCCTCCTCATGGTGGTCACCAGCTTGAAGTTGCCCTATGCCACGGGCCCTATCCAGATCAGTCAAATGTGGCCTGCTTGGAGCAGACACCAACTGACCGCTGTAGCAGGGCGCATGCTCACTGGTGCTGCTAATCAAGTGGGGTACCAGAAGCTCAAAACAAGAGTCAATAGCAGAATAAGCTGTTTGGCATTGGCAGAGAAGATTTGGCAAGTTCTTCATGGGCGCAACCCACATACTCAACTCTGCTGCTCAGCCCACAAATGCATTTTCCTTACAAATGTGGCAC
>VUQI01020475.1:0-16903 GCA_015106735.1 Paratilapia polleni | reverse complement strand
GTTATTATTATAATGCCCCCGTGTGCTTTTGTATATTGTTTGGCCTGTTCTTGGAGTTTTGCATTCTTGGTTATCTTTTGGTATTTTCTTATTGATTTCTTCGTGTATCTATGTTCTCAGTTGGTTCATTTTTGTAACTTGTATTTTGAGGCATTTAGCTCTTATTATACTGAAGTCTTTGCGTTGTTTTTGGAGATTGCTTTCTTAGTATTTTGGAACTTAAGATTTACTATTATTCTAAGGGTTAAAATTTTGGTTATTGGTAGTTTGAGATTTTCTCTCATGAGTTTATCTTGTTATTTTTCTAGTAATTCTGGGCTTCAGTGGTTGAATTACTTGAATTCTGGTTCTTGTTTAGTTGTAAGGTGTTTCGGTTTAGATATCCTGTATCCTCCAGTCTTGTATTCCTGGTCTGTATTAAGTCTCAGTTCCTATTTTGAGTTAATTTCTTCTATAATTTCCTCAGTCTTTCCTTCTCAGTTCTTCCTCTGTCTCATCTCCCTATGCTTATATATTTCTCCTCCGTATTCCCTTGTCCCTCTTCACGTTTCAGTGTGAGTTCATTTCTTTGTTAGGTAGTTATCTTTTGGTTATTTCCTGTTTTATTTTGAAGCCTGGTGTCCCTTTTTACCTTAGTTTAGTTTTACTTCCAGTTTTACCTGGAATGAGCTCACCTGTGTAATCCCTTTCACCTGGTCCTTGTCACCCTCCTGTGTGCAATTTCCTGATGACCTCGTGTGTCTAATTATAGTGTCAGTCTTCATTCTGTCCTTTGTTGTGTTGTACTCTGTACTCTACCTGCTCATCTCTGCTTCATCTACCCTTGTTGTTCCTGGTTAAACCTCAGTGTTTTTGACCATCTTTGTGCTTTGCCGGATTTATGTTTTGTCTCTGTGTCAGATTTTGCTTTTGTGGACTTTTCATCTGCTCTCTTTTTGTTAATTGAAGTCTGCCTCCCTGCGTCACAATTGGTTTCTCACCTCTACACACTCCACCATAACATTCATGAACTTATCACAAACTACATTTGGGAAAAAGACACAAAGTTGAGTGAGATTTCTTGATCAAGATGATCAAGGATAAGGCTATAACCTCTAAAATATGATATGCTTTCTATGCAGTTTTATTGAGTTTGCTTAAATACTGAAAACATTTTAGCAATGAAAATATTTTACAGCCACATAGCAAAGGTTTAGCTCAGGGCTATATATTTATCATTAAATGGCATGCTCCAACATTGGACTGCTTTAAACAACAAATAACACATCATTCATTATTTGATCTCTTATAAGGCAAGTTCTGATTTATTATGCAGTGTTTAAAGTGAAATGTTTGATTTATGTTTCCTTAAATTAAAATTTTCCTAACACCCTTTGATTTTTCCAAAGTATGTGTACCTTGTTTCTTCATTCCTCACCTTCAACGTCATTCTTGGCAGAGGAGGTTGCTGTTTGGACCCTGATTGGCCCTCACTCTCAAGGTACTGCTGTAATGATAGTTATTAAGCAGCCCCTGTCTTAAATAATCAACATTCTGACAAAGACTCTCTCCCTTACAAGCCAAGCGTGACTGCCTCCAGTGGCTTTTGCTGTTAAGCGCCAGCCTGTCATGCTGAAAGACCCTTATCTAAAATATAAATATAAATTCTGGATTTGAGCTCTGAGAGTCTATGAGCAAATTAACATGGGCAGCTCCAGGAACAGGCACAGAGATAAGACAGTGGCAGCAATGACAACCAGTTTAGGATGGAAGTCATAAATCTCAGACTACCACCTTACGCAGGTGTTCACAGGTGCACTGCATACAGAAAGACTGGCACCAGCAGATACAGACCCCTTTAACAAGTAGAGGCAATAAACACCTGGGACCTTGGCAGTGACGCACCACTGTTTATAGGAAAAACACCTTGAAGCAGTTCATTAATGCTTCAGTGATCTGCTCTTGGCTTGTAAAGGCTGAAGCAATTCTGTTCTGTATTTTCTCTTTGAATGGTTTGGTTTAGCATTAAGGTTAGTTTTGAGAATATGTAATGTTTACTGGCTTCAGTAAACAGAGAAAATGTGATACCATAAACAGATTTTTCATTGTGCATTCTGCTAATACATGCCATCTAGTATAGCTGAATGTTACAGTCCCAAAACTACATTATCCTAGTCGCAAAAAAGGTTTAAACTAAAACAATAGAATGTACATATATAAAAGATGGACCACGATGTCACTTTCTGGTTGGTTGAGTTTACAATTTGAAGCTTTCAATTTAATTCAGTTCAATTTTATTTATATAGCGATATTTTATTTATATAGCGATATTTTATTTATATAGCGATATAGAACTCCTTCCTCAATGCACTTTATTTTGTAGACTGCAGACCCTATAACATTAAATAAAATACCCCAACAATCAGATCAAGTTGGCAAGTTGGCAACATTTATGAAAACTACATGGAAACCTAAGGTCAAAATATTTAGCTTTCAACCTTCATGAAGTATTAGTAGTAACTGAAATACTTATGTTCAATTCAGTTCAATTCAGTGTTATTTATATAGCGCCAAATCACAACAAGTCACCTCAAGGTGCTTTATATTGTGGGGTAAAGACCCTACAATATTAGACAGAAAACACCAACAGTCAGACGACCCCCTGTGAGCAAGCACTTGGCGACAGTGGGAAGGAAAAACTCAATTTTAACAGGAAGAAACCTCCGGCAGAACCAGGCTCAGGGAGGGGCAGCCATCTGCTGTGACTGGTTGGAGGTGAGGGGAAAGAAGAGACCAGAGGGAGTCAGGACAAAAGACACACTGTGGGAGAAAGAGGCAGCTTTAAAGTCAACATTTTGGCAACCACCTTATTGGATGTTTCTGGAGCCAGAAGTGGCTATATTCAGATGAGACAGTTTAGTGTTAAGTTATTAGCTAAGGCTAGCAGGCTCAGTTAGCAAGCTGCATCCATAAACAGTAAGGCTACAATGCACAAAGTTAATTAGAGCTAACTAATAGGCTAATAGAAAACTAGAATATCACTCACCAAAACTCAATGCTCTGAAAGGCACAAACAGCACAAACATGATTGAGAGGTACAGTTCATTGACTGGAATTAGTGGACTAGCAGACAGCTGCCAATGTCGACATGCCTGCCACTCCTAACATTAGCCCTTAATAAAATTGAAACAAGTGAGTTATAAAAACTTTCACGCTCAGTACAGCTGTTATGAAGAGGGAATTTAGCTATGGAGACCAAGACCGTTTTCTGTGTCAGGCTGTAACCATTTTAATTTCACCGCTAACGTTGGAGATTTTAACATGAGAGTCTGACTCACTTCTGTAGAATAGAGCATATAAAACACAGACGTTGCTTCTGGGTCAGAAAATTGACGCTAATACGGAAGTGCCTAAAAACCTGCATTGTGTATGAAGGCCAGCAGATGGTGATAAGTGTGGTTGCAAAAACACTTCTGGTCCTATAGAAGTCTATGGGAAAATGGCTTTCTGACTTGACTTTTGTAAACACTTTCCTGCTGCTCCTTTCAGTGAACTATTAAATAGGTCTTTGTGAGATACTTAAGAGTATTCAATAAGTAATCAAGTGTGATGCTGCTCACAACATCCATTAGTAGTTGTTTAGCTTTCAGTCAGAGCAGAATTTGCTCATTTGTAATAGTAAAGTGTAAAATTACCTTTTTAGAGCAGTCATCTATGCTAGAAAAGTTGACACTGCAACAGCTGACCTTAAAAATAGAAGTTCACTTTGTTAAAGGTGTAGATTTTTCTGTGACATTTTCTTCTACAGTCTTCTACAGTCTTCTAAGTCCATAGAAAACTTGGCCATACCATGGTAAATAAATTTTAAAAAAGCGTTCCTTTTTGATAGACCTTATAGTTAGGGCTGGATCAGGTGACCCTGAATCATCCCTTAGTTAAGCTGCAATAGGCCTAGGCTCCTGGGGGCTTCCCATGGTGCACTGAGCACTTCCTCTTCCTCACTTCCTTTCACTCTCCATGTGTTTATACACCACTTGCATTTTTTAACTCTGCCTCTCTCCCATAGGTGTGCCTTTTTGTCCTGACTCCCTCTGCTCTCTTCTGTTTCCCCTCATCCCCAACCAATTGCGGCAGATGGCTGCCCCTCCCTGAGCCTGGTTCTGCTGGAGGTTTCTTCCTGTTAAAAGGGAGTTTTTCCTTCCCACTGTTGCCAAGTGCTTGCTCATAGGGGTCATCTGACTGTTGGGGTTTTCTGTCTAATATTGTAGGGTCTTTACCCCACAATATAAAGTGCCTTGAGGTGACTGTTGTTGTGATTTGGCGCTATATAAATAAAATTGAATTGAACTGAATAGACAAAAAATGCAGTTTTACTCTGCTAGATAGCCTTTTGGCTAATTTGCTAGTTACAGAAATTAGCAAGATTTGTACTTTAATTTCTTAAGTAAAATTTCAAAATTCAAATTTTATGTTTTCCTCATCTGTTCTCCCCTCCCCCACCCAGTATGTGCATCTATAGATGGCAGAAATTATGAGAAACCATCATTTTGCTGTGGATATTACAAAGTAAGCAAATATGTGTGGTCTTGGAATCTCAAAATGGTTTATATTGCTTGAATCTTCAAGTTTTGTGCTTTCAAACCTTTTATAGTTTGTCAGTTTTGACTCCGAATGCCCTGGTGCCATTTATAATACAGTGGCAATACTGCTTTATTGCTAGTAGGGCAGGATACTACACATTACCACAGTAGGTAGCACAGCACTTCGATGAGTCCCACGATGTATAGCAAAATGTAGTATATCTAAGGGAATTGCAAGTGGCATTACCAGAAAGTGGAGCCAACTGTTTAATGGATACAAATGAAGTTTGACGGAAAAGGAGGAATAGTCATAGGAAAGATTTTAAAACTGCTTTCACAGATATAAAGACAACAAGTATGTTTAGATATCAGTTCCTCAGCTTGTGTTTTGTGTCTGTTGCATGTTCACAGAATTGGCTGGAAGCCATATTGTTATTAAAATTGAACCTGTAACAAGGCAGTGCTGTGTGAGACACTTAGATAATGTTGTTGAGTTCTCGGTGACAGAGCCTTGGTGTTACTCTATCCAAGGCTGTTTGGCCAGCTGCCTTTTGAAAGCGTCACTCTATTGAGGCAAAGTTTAGCTGGGGAATGTTTTGTGCCGATTATTCATGGAGTTAAGACCTTTTCTATTGCTCGCACTGAAATCCTTCTTGACATCATCCCCTTGCCAATTGTAAAGCCCCCTCCCCACTTTCTTCCCCTTTTGCCATTTCTACAAAATAAATAGCATCCCAATTTTATCTGGGATTTGCATGGTTACCATTTTGTTAATGGGCAGGCTGGCCTCTCGATGAGACGAGGAGCATTTTTGAGGGGCACAGTTTGGTTGTTGTGGCAACGTTGTTGAGGGGTGAATGAAGCAGATGTCAGAGTAATCCATCAGCCAGCAGCTCCACACTCCCACTGCTCACTGACGAGCAACGCTGCTGTGACACCCTCTGCGCTGCACCGCGGCTGTCACTAACACCCACTTCTCTCCAATCTGTCCTCGTAGTAACACAAAGCTTGTAATATGTGTATTAAACACAAAGTGACCTCTTGCTGTTAATTCTGAGAGATTTATTTACCAAAACAAAGAATGAAAAGACATGAGGTTTTATATGGTGTAGGTCAACCATGAACTCTGGTACAGAATCATTTCAATTACATGGAACAACATTTATTGAAGACTGAGTCAGTACTGACTGAAACTGTGGAAAAGGAACTGCACGACTTCTGTGACCATCATCATTTAATCAAATCTCATGTGATGAAGGCACTGAACAGATTTATATTGTCATTTTGCTGATGTGCTATCGTAACTGGTCACTAGTATCCCTGTTAAGGTACCTCTGAACATTAACTTTTAGGGTTAGATATCTAACCTTCACACTGAGTACCAAAAAATGTGAAAGAACAATCAAAAACTGTCAGGTAAAAAAAAGAATATATATGTGGCCAGATATTTCCTTATCCAAATAAACTGAATCATACTTCATTTCGCTCATTATTTATTTAGCGTTGTATGCATAGGTAGGTCTAGTCATTGTTAGCGAGAGAATGGTTGACCTTTTAGAGAGCCAAAGGGAAAGCATATCTTCAGAGTTCTGTTCCTCACTTGATGCCTCATTCACGTCCCGTTTGTAACAGAAAATGATTGAAAAGCCAGCCTTGGAACACCACCCTGGACAGTGTCATGTAGTTTCACCCATATGGATGGAATCCATTCATTTTAATTCATGATTATTTGTCCTTAGCATTACGTGCACTTAATTTATATCATATTAGACTTTGGCTAGTCAGGGCTAAAACTATTCATCATGTAATGCCATCTTCCAAAAATTACATTCCCAGCATTCTAAATTGTTTTTCAAGGGAAATGTATTTTCTTATAAGAAGGTAGGAGTACGACATAAAGAGCTCAACAGTGAGGTTCCCGGAAGTAAAAATCCCATTCATATTCTCCATAGGGATTTTGATTATGAGGGATAATGTTGTAACCATAAGCAGACTTACTATGAGCTACGACGAAACTATGGTATGTGCTCCTGTTGAAACCACAAGTCTGTATGACATCAGCCTTGTTTTAATAAAAAAGTGTTTTATTGGCGATGTTGCGGAAAAGAACTACTCTACCCACAATCCTAAATTGAAACAGTAATGTCTCTGATTGGTGGAGGTCACTGTTACCATGGAAATGTTCAAACCCCCGAACATCAGAGTGCTTAGTGAGCATGAAACTTCAGAAACCGTGAGAACAATGACTGCAGTCAGGAACAAAGCACTGTACCATATCGATAACTAGACTATACTTTACTACAAACACATACACACAACACAAACTACAAAATATATTCAAAACTAGTATTATACAATACTATGATAATGAAAAGGATTAAATTTGAGAAGGTTGGGGGTCCTTCGCTGTGGAATCTGGGATTTGCAGTGGGTTATGGGATGAGAAGTTCCTTCACTGTTAAAAGGAATTATATACATAGTCTTGTACCTTTGGCTTTTTTTTAATTTTCAGTTTTTTTGTTTGTTTGTTTGTTTGTTTGTTTGTTTATAAAAATCAAAATTTTTTATGGTCATGATTCACCTCATATTTCAGTCCCAGTTGGCTTGGTTCAAGGCTTAAACTCTTTAAATAAGGACGTTCTGAAATGTCAATGGAGGAAATGAATGGGAAATCCACTTCTGGAACCAGAGCCCTTAAAAAAGTGGTTGGTCACTGTTGAGCTCTATAGGAAAAAGTCTATATCATGTCATACTATTTAAAGAGCAAGAGAGATTGGTGAAGGAATAAATCCAAATGCTGGATTTTCACAAAGGACACTCATACTCTCTTGTATGATTATTATTTTGAGAATTTCACTTTACTTTTGTTTTACACGTTTCATTTTCAGTAGCTGTTTGGCTACGTTGGGGCAGTAAAAATAATTGCCGCTGGTAACATATGGTTAACATTGTAACATCTGAGCAAAGTAATTACAAATATTTTTGAGAAGTCAAACAAACGTAATCCAGGAGAAAATAAGCTTCCCTCAAAACATATTTCAAAATGCTGTTTATTCATACTGTAATTTTAGGGAATGATAACATAAAACTAGAATTTGTGCCACAGGCATTGTGTACTTTCAGAAATTCATAGGGGCTTGATTTTGCATGCTAACAAAACCACATCAGTCTTTGATTTATTTAGCTAAATAGTTAGCTAAACAAGCTAATTAACTAATTAGCTAAGGCCTCAGTCACACAGGCCTAGGGACCGGTCAGCAACCCCCTGACAACCTCTGGTCGCTAGGGAAAAATGTGTATTCTCCAACTGGTTGGTGAGTGGTTGCTTGAGGGTGCTGGCTGTCACCACGTGACCACCACGTGATTGCCGCGGTGATTGCATGGAAGACACCGACTTGTCTGCAAACACTCGCAAAACTTGAAAAAGTGGAATCCAAACCGGAAACAGAGAATGTTTGCCTTCACAGTAAAAGTTGTACAACCAACACATTTCAAAAGGCGCAACTTTTACTTTGAAGGCAAACGGTCTTCATTTCCAGTTTGTGTCGCAGTTTCTCAAGCTTCACTACAGAGTGGAGAGTAAATGGCAAGTGTTTGCAGACAACTTGGCATCTTCTGTGCACACTACTGGCAACCACAGCAACCTGCTAACGACCAAAGCAATGGCAAGGAGGTCTTCGGCACAACACCTTGTATCTTTTCGCAACCAGTTTCACCCTAACGACTGCCAGCAACCTCCAGCAACCACTCACCAACCAGTCGCGGAATACACACTTCTCCCTAATGACCAGCGGTTGCCAAGGGGTCACTGACCGGTCTCTAGGCCTGTGTGAATGGGGCTTTAGTAGTCAGTTTCACAGTGACTGCCAGAAACCTCCAGCAACCACTCACAACAGTATAATTTCTCCCTCGCGACCAGTGGTTGCCACATCGGTGCTGACCCATCTCTAGGCCTGATTGACTGAGGCTCAATCAAGCTAGTTAAGTTCAGTTAAGTTCAAATTATACTGGTATTTTTTAATAATACAGACAGAAGAAACATTCATGGAACACCAGCTAACCTGGAGTTGATATTAGCACTTTATGGGTAAGATATTTCCTAAATACACATTTCAGTGTAAAATAATTATATTGTGCTACCGAGGATAAAGGCACATCTTTAAAACAGTGTTTCATTGGGTTATTTCCTAAAATCAGTAACACACACACACAATTAGTAATGCTAAGGGAAAAATATCTTATACAAAAATGGGAAATAAATAAAAAAATCTTTATATAAAAATAAACTCTTACAAAATATTTTCTATTAACCAGCAATATGGGGAATTTAGGTCTGGAAGCTCATATTTGCTCCTGGGGTTAGCTTAAAGAGTCAACGTGGCTGTTCAATGACAAACTACTTGACTTTCCAGACAACTAGCAGCAAAGTGAAAAGGAAGTGGGACAGAAACAAGTAGAAAGCAATACTATCATACCTGACCCAGGATCAGTAGTTTAATGTTCTTCTTTAGGGTCATAAATACTCACTCCTGTTTAGTTCAGACTGTTTTAGTTTTCATATCCAGTGTTTAAGTGTCTTGTAAAAAAAAAAAAAAAAAAGTCACCAAAAAAAAAGCCCTTTTGCTTTAAGTGCCCATGTTTTTTTTTCTTTTCTAACAAACCGGAATCTACACCAACAAACCTTTACTAGATTTAGTTGCAGTGAATCTTCAAAATGATCAGTAGTTTTATCATCAAATAAATTATTAGTCAAAAAAAACCCAAAAACTGTTAGGCCTACTGTTTGAGGTGAGTCATCCCAGTAGACCAGTGTGGTCTGCAAGAAAGTTAAGCATGCAGCATAAAATGGCACTCAACTTAAAAACACAAAAATAACATTTCTGAACCTATAGCTGGAGTCCAGTGTCATGGCAGATGTCCATTGGCATCATTATAATCAACAAAAGTTGGATGAAAAAGCTGTGGTTGCTATAATACACAGACAGCAAGGCAGTCTCTCCACAGCCAGAGAACCCTTATTTTGAAATCCATTACCACACACACAGGCCAGTTTAGCACTGCGCCTAAAGGAATGTCCAATAAATATCTCTATTTACAGGTATACACTTCTGTCCTCTCACTGCACGTGTTGCACTTGACGTAACAGCACCACAGGAACTTGCAGTTGCACTGCCAAACACGCGAGTACTGATGTGTGTTATATCCCCGGCCACAGCACATCAGGTCGCAGCTGTTGGGCTGCTGGGCCGTTTTGTTACACAGGCGACCCTGTGTCCCCATGCTTCCGGTCAGAGGGTCAGCCTCGCAGTAGTTGGGAGACCTCTCTATGTAGACCAGGTCCGTGTCCTTGGGCTTGCGGTAGGAGTGGGGTTTCTTGATCTTCAGAAAGGTGGGGCGCTTGTTGCGGCTGGCGCGCACCGGCTCCACATGAACAGCCTGGTTGTACTTGTCTTTGAGCATGTATCCCAGCTGACGGAACTTGGGGAGTGTCGTCCAGCACGTCTTGGTGGTGCAGGATCCAGAAACTCCATGACACTTGCACTCTAGATGCATGCTCTTCTCGAGGACCTACAGAGAAAAAGCTCAGATGAAGCAATGTTTGCAAACTTAAAGAGTTGAAAAACTGTGAGGAGTTAGAACTGATACACATCTTCATCCTGATAAAAGAAGTGTGCATAATTAAAATCTTTGTCATTTTACATATTTCAGCAGCTTGTTTGTTGCTGTCTTTCCCTAATGAGCTGGTGGGGAACATGAGGTCCCTGAATACTCAGTCTAACAGTTCAACAGGTTGAGACAAACATTTTCTAGCATTCCAGAGATCTCAGAGCTGCTACAGTATGTCAGCCTATAGCTACTAGCTATGTATGTGCCATTTTTATGAGACAGGGTGAGCTTCAAAAGATACTCTTGGAACAAACACACTCAGGGTGTCTGCAGACCTTAAAAAATCTAGAATCCAATTCAATTACGGTTTAGGAGTGGAACCTTTCAATGTATTTGTCAAAGCATTCTGTCTGTGCTTGTGGCTGAATGACATCAGCTTGCCCTCCTTCCTCCTCACTGAGTGGGAACCCTTGCTGGTATTAGAGAAGCCTCACTCTGCTTTTTAATTATTCCACTGCGATGTGGCCTCAGACTTTCTGGAGTCTCGTGGGGTAATTGTCAAAAGCCTTGGATGCATACAGCTTAGTGTGGTCATGCCCCCGAGACCCGGCAAACATTTAATTCATGGAGTTCAGTGAAGTGAAATCCCAGCGAAGATGCCATTGTTTGTCTAACAGAAGCCCTGTAAGCCTCCTGTGGCACCTTTTACACTGTTGTTTATTCTTCTCAAGAAATTGGAAGGTTGGCACTCAAGTCACACAGACTGACATTATCTCCAATTAAACATGAAAGCTTTGCTACAATAATTACAGAGGTATCAGTTTAGTAAGTGTATATTAAGAGATTCACACACTGTATCACATTGTGACTGATGTCAGACCTCAAATATGAAGCCTCATCCCGAGAGGCTTCACACAGCCTTCTGCAAACAACATTTTAGATGCATTCTTCTAAAATAAAGCCATGCACACAGAGGAATTTTGACAAAGATTTCCTTAGATGTTTCACCCGAACCTTGTAGGGAAAGCCTCTGCAGGAACTGCTGTTTCTGTCTTTAATACAAGGAAATTAGCTTTTCATCAATAGTATCCACATGCTAAAACCATGATCTGATACATGTAATTGAACAGGAATATAAGAATATTTAATCTATTTGATCTGCATAAAAAGCGTCTCCTTTTTGCAGAATCTTTTTTATTTTTTTTTTTGTGGCGGACTACAATTAACTTTTTATTATCTCTTAATCTGTTAGTTTTCAATACAATTCTAATGCTCAATAAAATGCCATTAAACGGCAAAAAAAAGTTACATAGGTCCTAATGCATTTTCCATTTGCTTGTGTGTCCATGCTCTGTGAGGATTCTTTTGCATAATGTTGTGTTCATTATCTTAGTTGAGCTTGTGAAAAAGCTAACATTTCCCAATTAGCACACAAAGACGGCTGAGCCAGCTGGGAGTGTGATTAACATTACCGATTATGGGAAAGTTAAATTTTTTTATCCAGTGGAGGATGTGGGAATCTGAACCAAATTTCACTGAATATCCATGTGAGAGCTGTTACCAAAAAAAAAAAAAATCATTCACAAGCAGAAATGTTAAGTAGATAGTGGCCATAGAAGTAAAGTCAGAGGATAACCAAATAACCATCAGTATCTGTATAAAAAATGAACACAGGCCGTTCAACAGTTGAGGTATTACAGTCTGGATCAGAGCATGCAGCAGCCTCTGGGGCTGAAAAGTGCAAAAGAAATGCACTTGAATCACTTCAAAAGTTAGTCAGCCCCCAGAAACTTAAAACGCCTAACTTTACAACAGAAATAAGCATGTTCACAGCCAGGTATAACAAGCAGTTTTGGTCCCTATAGCTAATTTACCTCTTCATAACTCACTTTATTAAACCTTTTGAAGTTAGGGGTGCGGGATGCTTTGACTCACATTTGGATGGTTGCTAGGTGTAGGCTAGGCTTCACCTCTAAATTTAAAAGCTCTCACTTTCAATTAAAAATCCACACAGTTGTTCAAATATGGGTTTAAAAAAAAAAATTCAAACTGTAATGTCCAAATTCAAAATTTGCAGTGTAGGAGCAGAACCCAGTGGGAAGGTGACTGAGAATGGCCACTCTAACAGACCATCTCAGTAACACTCCATCAATCAGACCTTTTGGTATAATGGCTAAAAGAATGCCACAGGAATAAACGGGATGACACTTGGAGTATGCCAGATGGCACTGAAACGACTCTGATGGTCTGATGAGACAACAATTAAACTCTTTGTTCAAATCTCCAAGCACTGTCTGTCAAACACCAGATACCTATCATCATCTGGCCAATATCATCTTCTACAATGAGGAATGGTGGTGGTAACATGGTGGTAGAGCTGCTTCCCAGCACCCCTATAGCAATGATAACTGAAGGGAGGATGAATACAGCCAAATAAAGTCCTTGAAGAAAACCTGCTCCAGCATGCACACGACCTAAGAGTTGGACCGAACCACACAGCCAAGGCTGTAATATTAATATTCAGGGCAGGATGTGCCTTCCATTGCTTTTTCAATAGACTGCTTTCTTGTGGTTAAGCTTTGAGGATAGCCCTGCAGTTTCTATTGATCTGTCATTTGGCTTCCTACTCCTGTCTGCTGCTAAACAACATCAGAGTCAGGCTAATGCTCTCCCAGATCATTGTGGTCTGGGGTTTACCCTAATGAGATTCTTTTAAGACACCATTACTTTGTGAATTAGTGTTCTCTAAATGACTTTAGGTTTTGCACTGACCACACTTCACCCTCAGTGGCTCCTGATAATGACAACATTTCTGAGCAAAATATACATAATTTTTTGCCTCTGTGTTGTCCTGTTACCATTTCAACAAAGACTAAAGTAGTGACTGGACAGTTTGTACTGTATTTTACTACCTCAGCTCTGTTCTTGTTAAACAGCTGCACATGCTGTTATCTCATCGACTTTTTCATGTTGTCCAGCCAAACACAATAAACAAAGCAGCTCTTCTTTCTGGCATCAGAAGGTTTTAGTCGTTGTGCAGAAAATGTCTGCATATGCATACATCTGATTCTAGTAGAAGTAACCATTAATTGTACTCAAGCTTAACTGCAGTATGGAGGGTTACAGTATCTCTGTTGCAGCTCCATTCTTATGGAGCATCACACATTTTATTAGACAGAACACTTCATAGAAGTTCTTCAAAGTCAAGAGTTCATCATCAACCTTTAGACTATGTCTACACTGAGCTTGCTAACATTTTAAAATGCCATTTAGTGCAAATACAAATTGCCTGCACATGTTTTTATTAATACCTCTATCTATATTTATGTGGCAGCTGGTGCTAAGGAGATAGAGCAGGTTGTCCACCAATTGGAAGGTTGTAGTATCATCCTCAACTCATCCACTTTGCATGCTGAAGTGTCCTCGAGCAAGATACAAATTACCCCCAGTGCATTGGCATGTGACTGTGTGTGACAAATAAACCACTTTATGCATGGAATGAAAGCACTGTATGAATACACGGGTGAATGGGTGAATGTGGCTTGTACTGTAAAGCTCTTTGAGCTGTCAAAAGGACTAGGAAAGTGCTATGTAAATGCAAATCAGTTTACCATTTTAATGCCAAACAGTTCATTCTCAGGTGAATGTGTTTGTGGAGCACATTCGAGCTCATGACAGAAAAACCAAGAAGGAAAAAAACATGCTGTTTCCAAGACAACTTCCTGATGTTTTGAACGCATTATTAAACATGCACTAGATAACAACAGATTTCAGTTTTAAGCAGATGTCAAACTGCTTTCAGAGGTTACCGAAAAATAGAAAGCTGAATGTGGGGGCACCTCTCTGTGTCGCTGCCAATTTTTCCCAGTGGTCCCTCAAGGTAATAGAAGCAAACATATGTGGCCCAAACAGCATTTTCCCCATAGACATTACATTAGAAAAGAAACATGAAGAACGTGGAACATCCAAATCCAGGAGAAAGGTATGTGCCATGTTGAGCAATCTTCATTAAATTGTGTGGGTGCCATCTTTGCCTCCAATATGCTGAAACGACTGAAGCTTCCTGTCCTTGCTGCTGTGGGTCTCATCCACTAGTTTGTAAACTATTTTGACTGTTTAATGAGTGTTTTATTACTTTCAGACTAGTTGACTGGTCTGATTTTTTTCTCCTATTTAATCAACTAGGACATAAGTCACAAGGAACATCCATAGTCTTCTTTACAGTTTTCCATAATACATCCATGGTAATAAAGCCTCCATTGTTGAGCTTGTGTTTCTTCCTCATCTTCCAATTTAGTTGGCAATGTTTCTACAAAGTTAAGTTTTCCCTGTATACACTACAACACCATGACAGCATTTTGAGATTTAGCACATTAGCACAAACTCAAAACTGTCTGTAGGTGTGAATGTGGATGCGTTTGCCTAACTACATGTGTTGGCTATAAACTTATGGTTTGAGCAATCCACATTACAATTCTGTGTTACTTGTTACAGTCATTAATCAAGGCAGGTCGCTGAATCAGGTTTCAGTGCTACAGTCATCCCTGACTTCTCTTAAAACTGAACTCCATGAGTTCCATGCAGTGAGGGACACAAAACTTAACATCAGATGGTTGAGTTGAGGTATTAGGGAAGCAAAGTTGGATGTTTGAAATTCCTGTTAAAAGGGAGTTTTTCCTTCCCACTGTCACCAAGTGCTTGCTCATAGGGGGTCGTCTGTTGGGGTTTTCTCTCTAATATTATAGGGTCTTTACCCCACAATATAAAGCACCTTGAGGTGGCTGTTGTTGTGATTTGGCGCTATATAAGTAAAATTGAATTGAATTGAATTGAATTGAATTGAATTGAATTGAACTGAATTGAATCGAATTGCCTGCACACTGCTGTTATGTCCAGGTTGCATCCTGCCTCTCTGCTGGTACATCCTGGAGAAGTTTTTGCACTGTGAACAGCATGTCTACATTGTCTACATTATCTTGCATATTGTCATTTACAGTTTGCATGTACATTATAAGCAGCTCTGCTACAACCATGCTTGAAGGTCTCTCAGAAGTCCCCATAAATGGCTTACTGTCAGGTGGCTATGACATCCTGCACAAACCTACCTTGCGTCCCACTTCATTGTTGTGTAAATTCATGAGTGTCCTGGCGTTCTGCTTGATTTCCCGTGCATCCACAAACACTTTGGAGAAACTCAGTCCATAGTGGATGTCCGCAGAGCAGCCGCCCCACTTCCAGCCCTCCTGCTGGTTATAGAAACCCTGCTTCTCCTTGTCACAGCCACAGCCACTCAGGCTCCCTTGGGTGCAGGCCGCTGTGACTGCATGGGCGACCCCGGCAGCTATGATAGCATAGGTGAAGGCTGCCTCCTTACTGCCTGTGATAAAGAGGAAAGACATTTTAATCAATATCACAGACAACAGGAATCACTATTTCAGGCACTGTCAAGCCTCCTTACATACCTGGCATAGCTGCCTCAAACCAAATCATGAAATACATGAGTCGAGCCAAGTCCCATTCATTAATCAAGCTCTCTTTAAGCAGATAAACATTAACAGAAAGAGCAGCTCTAACAGCTCTAATAAAGAAAACCTTTAAGGAAAGTATTTGCAAGCAAGTTTTATGTAGGTTTGCAAGTTAAGTTTGTACATATAATGAATTATGATCAGGTGGGTTACTAGTCTGTAAGTGCAGGAGAGTAATTCCACTGTTTCACCAAACACATGAACATAAAGGAACAGTATTTCTGAATGCAGTGGGAGATAAGAGATTAAATGCTCGGGCATCAGTTTTGGCCCTTGTCCCAGTCGTCATCACTCCAGGATCCACCCTGCGGAGGGGAATCTGAGAGGCATGCACAGCCTCCCTACGTGGATGGATTTCCACTCCATAAATCTGAGCTCTTCAGTTCAACTGCAGTTTTTTAAATTAAAAGCGGAGATCATTTCTGAGCAAGTGGAAAGCATCCAGAAATGGCCGATAAAGTCATTGGATTCAACTACTTATCTCTAAACACCCACCAGGAGACCCATCTGGAGTTAAAGGTGTTATTATGGGGAATTTATGCCTATATGGAACAACCAGATGGGAAAGCTTTTAACAGAAAAACTGTAATGCCAATCTGAATGTATGAGACTTCGTTTGAAAGGTAACATTTTTCTAGTTTCTGAAAATGTGCCTATTTAGCATGTGGTTAAAACAAAACCCAACCCTAATCTGGGGTAGGTTTTTGTTTCTGTCAGCTTGTAATACCTGTCTAAATGTAACTTTCAAATACACTATATTGCCAAAAGTATTCGCTCGTCTGCCTTCACACGCATATGAACTTGAGTGACATCCCATTCTTAATCCATAGGGTTTCATATGATGTCAGCCCACCCTTTGCAGTTATAACAGCTTCAACTCTTCTGGGAAGGCTTTCCACAAGGTTTAGGAGTGTGTTTATGGCAATTTTTGACCATTCTTCCAGAAGCACATTTGTGAGGTCAGACACTGATGTTGGACGAGAAGGCCTGGCTCGCAGTCTCCGCTCTAATTCATCCCAAAGGTGTTCTGTCAGGTTGAGGTCAGGACTCTGTGCAGGCCAGTCAAGTTCTTCCACACCAAACTCGCTCATCCATGTCTTTATGGACCTTGCTTTGTGCACTGGTGCGCAGTCATGTTGGAACAGGAAGGGGCCATCCCCATACTCTGAAATTGTCCAAAATGTCTTGGTATGCTGAAGCATTAAGAGTTCC
>VUQI01020474.1:1453-14178 GCA_015106735.1 Paratilapia polleni | reverse complement strand
AAACAGAAGAGAGCAGAGGGAGACAGGACAAAAAGGCACACCTATAGGAGAGAGACAGGGTTAATAATAGCTAATGATTAAATGCAAGTGGTGTATAAACACATGGAGAGTGAAAGGAAGTGAATGCAGAGGAAGTGCTCAGTGCATCATGGGAAGCCCCCAGCAGCCTAGGCCTAGCAGCTTAACTAAGGGATGGTTCAGGGTCACCTGATCCAGCCCTAACTATAAGCTCTATCAAAAGGAAAGTTTTAAGCCTAATCTTAAAAGTAGAGAGGGTGTCTGTCTCCCATTCTACTTTTAAATACCCTAGGAACCACAAGTAAGCCTGCAGTCTGAGAGCGAAGTGCTCTATTGGGATAATATGGTACTATGAGGTCTTTAAGATATGATGGGGCCTGATTATTCAAGACTTTGTATGTGAGGAGAAGGAGGAACTAGTCCCCAAACCGCTGCAACTAGTCCCCAGACCTCCACAACCTGGTCCCTAGAACTCTATAACTCATCCCCAGACCACTATAAGTAGTTCAGAGAGCCCGGTTCTGACCCAGTGTGTGTGTTGTGGAACCGGTTCCACCACGTCCTCCTTGTTCCAGAGCGGTGAGCCGCGTCCGTACGCTCTCCAGCGTTCCTCGTAGATTCTCCACCTCATCTCTGAGCAGACGGAGAGAATGGAGCTCCAGCTCCACCTCCAGCAGCTTCTCTGAATGAGAGCTCATCAGTTTCTGTGGAGACAGAGGGCATTAACCTAACGAGCGTATCTCTGGACCTTGGGAGGAACCCACGAAGACACGGGGAGAACAGACTCCACAGAGCTAACCACTCCAGCAGCGTGCAGCCCGTGGGTAAGAAGCGGTGGTACCTGCATTGTGGCGAGTTTCTGCTCCATCTGTCGGTTCTTCTCTCTTAGCTCTTCGTTCTGGTTCTCCAGTTCAGACAGTCGGCTGCTGAGAGCAGGAAGCACCTTGTACCGCTCCATCAGCTCACCTTTCACATCCTCCACCTGGAAACAGAGACCGCTCAGGTGAGCTTACACTGCACCTTCTGAGAAAACAACAGCACTTTAATGAGTCACCGTGGTTACCTTGTTCTCTAATGAGAGGTTCCTGTTGGCCATCATCTTCAGGTGTTCAGCTGCAAAGGTGGACTCGTGCTGCCTCATGTCCTGGTTCAAACCCTGAAACGCAGCACACACAGGACATGCAGGAGATGCAGTACACACAGTACACACAGTCTGAAGTATAAATACAGGAGTATAATAGCAGTACCTGTAGTATAAACAGTACACTGAGCAGAATAAGGAGAGGATGATGATGAGTTACCTTGAACGTGCAACCGTAGCGGTGGAACTGACAGCTGACCTGAGCTTTGGGGCAGTCGTGCTGGTGGCTGGAGAGCTGAAAAGGCACAATATCAATAAATCAATCAAACACCATCATCAATACCGACAGCTGAAACGATGAAAAGTGTAGGAGGTCCATGATAAACTGGGTCAGCACCTCGCTCCGAGGCAGGGAGGTGAAGGAGCAGTGGTTTGGACACGTCACGGGGAACGCCGGACAAACCGTCTCTTTGTGTTTCTGAAAACGTTTTTAAAGACAAATCTTCATTTTTAACAACAATCACCAAAAAACCAAGAAGAAAAAAACCAAAAACTGTCCTCGGGTTACCTGCAGGTCTGTCAGAGGCATCTTGGTGTTGCAGAACTCGCAGGCGGTCTCTCTGTGTTTGCACTTCCAGCTCAGGTGGTCGGGAATCTCCTTTCTCATCATCCTCTCTTTACATTTTCCCAGCGGACAGGGAACCTCGAAGAATGGACACACGTTCAGGTGGTCCTGCAGACACACAGGTGAGACAGGTGCTGATTTATACAGAGCAGCCACTCGAATAGCAGGATTCTCAGGTGTTCGTGCTCACAGGTATCTGCTGCAGACTCATCTGCTCCTGACAGCCGTTAGCCTCACTGCGACAGTAAACCTTCAGCGCCATGATCTCCCGATGGCAGCAAACGTCTCGGAAGATCTGAAAGACCAATCACAATTCGATCAATAACTAATCAATGATCGATCAGAAAAGACAACATGACGTCACTTCCTGCCCACCTTGTCTCTGAACAGAGGCTCCATGTCAGCTGGACACATTGGGTTTGGATGACTGCAGGAGAGAGGACACAAAATTAAACAGTGACACCTGGAGGGCGAAGCAGAAACTGCAGCCTCCAGTTAACTCAGCCAATCAGAGCCAGCTGAACCAGGTTCTCACAGCGAGCGTACAAACAGAATCAGAGCAGCAGGTTCGCCGTCAAACAGCCAAAGTGTACAGAGTGAAAGTGCTCCATGGTCTGTCACCTGTGCGTGTCTCACCTGAGGATGTCGTTGATGCAGGTCTGACAGAACCGGTGTCCACACTCAGTCTGGCGGGGCTGACACAGGACCAGCCTGCAGGTCTCGCAGCAGTATTTGGCCTCTGGCGTTTCTACAAAGTGATCTCTGAAGCCTCCATGAAGAGGCTGGAAGCCTGCGGGCACACCTGAACACACACGTGAGGTCAGAGACACACCTGAGACCCTGTCTGCAGCTCAAAGGAGGAGTCACACGTTTCTGGATTCAACGCTCTCGCCTCTCGTGCACTTTGAATGTTGTGGTGTCATAAATAAATAAAACTGAATTGATGTGTTCAGCCAATCAGGTCATGTTGATTCAAACACTCCAGCGCTGCTTCTAACCAATCAGATCATCCAGAGAGCGAGCTGGCCAATCAGACTGCTCATCTCTGCTTTATGTGAACAAATTAGCAACATGCAGATAACGGCTAATCAATTAATCAATCTCAGTTAGCTTGCCTCTCAGTGATTGGCTGTTGCTATGACGATTGTGGCACATCAGACACGTCTTCCCCCAAGCGTTGAATCCATGCGTGAATCCTCCCTAACGAAGCTTTTATTCTGAAACTCTGATGGCATTACCTTGCTGAGGGGCAGGCTCACTCGGAGACCACAGATTTGCCGGGCGGTGAGGGGGCGGGGGTGCCGAGAGGGACGGGACAAGGGAGGACGCCACCTGCTGGAGGGGAATCTGCACCTCCCTGCCGTCAGCACTCCTCCCCGCGGACATGACCTGAGGAGGAATGAAACGTTAAAACCTGACGTTTGACTCTGGGCTGAAGTGGTGACTCCAGTCTGCACGTGCTCAGTGGAGCACAGCGAGGGGTGTGGCCTATATATGACTGAACAGGTCGCATGTTCATTTGAGGTTTAATTAGGAAATGCAGTGAGAACAGGTGAGAACAGGTGAAGCAGAGGATCCATCGAGCAGCAGTTCAAACATACAGTTCATCTTCAGTGGGTCAGACCAGTAAAACCAGTAAAAAACATTTTATAAGAGCCCAAAGCTTTCCTTTCTTTCAGTGTGAAGATCCTAAAAACCTTTGTATTCATCAAACTGATGAAGAGGCTGAGATGTTTCCAGAAGGTCTCAGAGTTTCCACCTTCAGTCAGTCTGATGTCACAGTGGGTGTGGCTCCTCGGTTTAACCACCTGACTTCGGCGTGATGTGGCAGGTTATCGGTGACGCTTCAGTCCAGCAGTAGGACCGACAGAGAGCCAGACCTCAGCTCAGACTCTCAGGATGTGACAGTCCACCTGATGGACTGGATCCTTTAGTAGGTCCGTTCTGGTTTTAGGGGTCCGTTCTGGTTTTAGGGGGTCCGTTCTGGTTTTAGGGGGTCCGTTCTGGTTTTACGTCTGGAGGTTTTCCCTCTGAATGTCCTCCTGGTCACTGTGAACCGGTCTGCAGCTGTTTCTCAGACATTTTGGCAGTCAGTTTTTCCATTCGGGTTTCAAACCCTTAAAAAGACTCGATGTTACCTGAAGCCAAGCCGTCAATGGGTCACGGTGACCCGGTGGATGTTCAGAGGTTAAAAACACCTGTGAAGAGGAGGAGACTCATTGAGCAGCAAACAGGATGAAGCAGTGCAGGAATGATGAAAGTCTCCACAGAGGGAGCTCAAACTGGTCCGTGTGATCTGAACCCGTTTGGACGTTTTAATCTTCGTGCTGTGAGCGCTGCCCTGTGACCCAGCTGTTTGAATCTCAGTGAGACATTTATTTGACGAATCAAAGATCAGAATAAAAGATGCCGCCTGATAAACGAACACAAACAGATAAAAACTGAAACTGAATGCTTCAAACACAGGCTCCACGCAGGAATTCTGGGTAATTTTAGGAGCATCAGCTGACCCATGAAAAAATGAAGTGAGCACTTTCATGACCTCACACACAGCTGTGACCTTTAACCTCCACACACACACACATACACACACACAGAAAGAGAGAGAGAAAGAGAAACACACACTTCCTGTCAGGGATGCTCGGGACTTTTCCATCCACTGCATCACACACACACACACACACACACACACACACACACACACACACACTCACACACTTAGTCATTCTGTCTCTGTGAGGACCCTCAGACAAAGACAAACTGACCTTTCAAAATAAAAGCCCTGAATGAGTCAGTGGCATTCTGACAGACTTCCTGTTGGGACGGCGGTTACAGTCAGAGCAAAAGCTTCTGACTGATCTGTGATATGGACCTGAGAGACATGCACACACACAGCGAGGTGTGATGTCATGCCTGTGTGCTGCTGACCGAGACGACAGGAAGCAGGTGACTGCAGTCATGACTGAGCACTTCTCAGAAAGAGAAACTGGAAGGATTCGCTTCATTACAGGGGTTTTCCTCACAGCAGCTGATGGAGGATCAGTCACCTGACCACATCGGTCTGCAGCCAGCAGGAGGTGCTTGTGGGGGACAGGTCCAGACTGCAGGTTTGGACTGCAGGTCTGGACTGTACTCAGGTCAGTTCAGCAGCTGGACTCTTCTCCTGTGAAGCTGCAGGAGTATGAGCTCAGTGTGTTTGTTCATCATCTGCTGGAATCAGGAAGAGCTTCCCTTAAACAGACGGCGTCCGGATGGCAGCAGATGTTGCTCCTAAACCTGCAGATGTGGTTCAGCATTAACAGGCCTTCACAGAGGTCCATGTTAGCCCTGCCAGAAGGTGTATTTGGATCTTGTTCCTGTGTTCGTTCTTTGCGTGGTGGAGTTTGAGCTTCTTGTGTGGTGATGAGCTGTGTTCACTGCTGATGGTTTTGTGAAGTGCCCCTGAGCCAGGGTGTGAGGATCTGAACCACCAACATCCGATCATTAACAGCTCAAACTCTGATGGTGTGTTTTCAATTTCAGCTGCTGAAACCGAAGCTGAAGATCAGCTCACCTTCTGTGGAGGTGGAGGAAGGAGCAGTCCGCCCTCCTCCTCACCATCTTCATCACCTTCATCTGCCCAACAGGAAGTTCACCTGAGCTAGAAACATCAGAAAGATGCTCCTGAACATAAAGCTCAGAGGTCAAAGGTTAACCAGGCACACAGCTGCCCAAACATCTGCCCAGGTGTATTTCAGAGTGGTTTCTTCTGGAAAGAGTTTCTTTGAGCTCGTGTTTGTATGTTCCACCTGGTGTCTGTCACTGATCTGTGCTTGAGGATTCTGGGTAATATGGTTCAGCTCTTCATGTGACTTTCTGCAGTTTTCTGATCCAGAATGTTTATATTTGTTTCCAGATGTTTCCAGATGTGTCCTGAGCTGGATCCCCTTGGGCTGAGTGCTTTTGTTTCTTTCAGACAGTAACGAGTGTGGATCAGAGGTCAGGGTTCGATCACGGTCCTTCATGAATGTTTTCATCTAAATATAAGCGCGTTTTAAACCACAGAGATGAGGAGACTCCGCCCTCTAAGCATGCTCAGTGTCAGGCTAAAGGTGAGCCAACAGCTGCAGAGAATGAAGTGAACCTTTGAGTCAGATACAGATGTTAAAAATCAGACTTTATTTTACTTTAATTTACCGAGTCCTTTGTTGTTCTGTGATCTGCTGCTTTGGTCTGAAAAACGGGGCGAGGATCAGGTGAGGCTCCTCTCAGAGCCTCATTTGGATCCTCAACACCTCCTGCAGGTCCAGATGTTTCCCTCTGGATGAAGGTTTGGTCTCCTTAAAGTTTTCAGGCACAGATTCAGATGCTGGTTTGTTCATCAGCTGACGATCAGCTGCTCTGTGACAGGTGAGCTGAAGGTGAAACTAACCTGACAGTCTGCACGTGCTTAAACAGGAAATCACCTGGAAAACCCAGCTCACATCTGAGGGTACCTGAGGAGTACTCTCAATACTTTCACTGCAATATTACTCTGATTACTCCTACAGGTTTTACTGCAGTATTACTTTGATTACTTCTCACAGTACTGCAGTATTTATACACACAGGTTTCATTGATGTACCTGAAAAATAACGTGACATCACACACCTGCGGTGTGACCCTTCTGATCAGCTGAAACGTCACATTTTATCACCAAACGCGCTGTAATCAATAACACGAAGTGACCCCACAGATCAATAGGAACAAAAGACAGACTCACTGACATCGCGCTCTCTGAGCTCGATTCTTCAGGTCTGACTGTAGTTTTTTAGCTCAGCCTCTGATCAGGGTATTGATCATGTTTCTGATCATGTTACTGATCAGGTTATTGATCCGTTTAGACCGGATGTAAACACGCGGACTGCCGATGCTAACGGGCCGTTAGCCTGGTTAGCTCCGTGTCTGATCGATGCTTTTTTAATGTAAACACAGCTAGCTGTAGCATCTCCAGCAGCCCGCTAACACAGCTAACATGTTCCCACTGCTCCCCCCGCGTCTCTGCTGAATCTACTCTGTCTCTACTCTGTCTCCGCTCTCTCACACTCACATGAATCTCCTCCGCAGGCCACAGCTCCTCAGGACTCCTCAGGACTCCCCGGGACCTCCTTCTCGGCGGCTCCTCGGCGGACTCTCTCCGGGATTCAAACTGTCAACCTGCCGCTGCCTCGGAGCCTCCGGGCCTCGGGCGGACTCCTCATGGTCCGGGTTCTAGTTCAGGTTGTCCGGGTTGTGTGGTTTCTGTGAGGCAGACGGAGCTGGGATCAGTTCAGAGATCCAGCAGCAGGACGGGGCTGAACACACTGGAAACCCCCTCCGCTGCTTCCGCCCAGGAAATCCCCCAGCTGCCCGGAGCCTGGAGGGCGGTAAGGGACCGCCAGAGGGCGCTGTTTCCACCATAGACAGTATAATAGGAGCGGTTGGCAGGCTTTTTTTTTTTTTTTTCAAAAGCAGTTTTTGACCAAAAACCTGCACGGAGCTACAAACATATCAGAGCCTCACAGTGAAGGTGACACAGCCTGCTGAATATGAATTATCTGTCAGTGTCACTGATGGGTGTAAATAATGAAAATCTTTCAGCACATGACTCCCTGCAGGCGCCTTTCGTGATCAGATAATACTTGAACTTTTTCATTAATATAATGTCGTATTTCTGCTTTTTTTTATACACTCACCGGTCACTTCATTAAGTACACCTGTTCAGCTGCTCATTAACTCAAATATCTAATCAGCCAGCCACAGGGCAGGAAGGAGCTCAGTGCATTTAGGCATGTAGACGCGGTGAAGACGACCTGCTGAACTTCAAACTGAGCATCAGAATGATGAAGAAAGGAGATTTAAGTGACTCTGAACGTGGCATGGTTGTTGGTCTGAGTGTTTCAGAAGTTGCTCATCTGCTGGGATGTTCCCACACAGCCATCTGTAGGGTTTACAGAGGATGGTCTGAAAAAGAGAAAATATCCAGTGAACAGCAGTTCTCTGGGAGGAAATGTCTTGTTGATGTCAGAGGTCAGAGGAGAATGGCCAGGCTGCTTTGAGCTGATAGAAAGGCAACAGTAACTCAAATAACCACTCGTCACAACCAAAGTATGCAGGAGAGCATCTCTGAACGCACAACATGTTGAACCTTGAAGCAGATGGGCTACAGCAGCAGAAGACCACACCGGGTGCCACTCCTGTCAGCTAAGAACAGGAAACTGAGGCTACAATTCACACCAAAACTGGACAACAGAAGATTGGAAAAACGTTGCTTCTGATGGCTGCTTCCAGCAGGATAACACACTGTGTCACAAAGCTCAGATCATCTCAAACTGGTTTCTTGAACATGACACTGAGTTCACTGTACTCAGATGGCCTCCACAGTCAGCAGATCTCAGTCCCACAGAGCTCCTGTGGGATGTGGTGGAACGGGAGATTCACATCATGGATGTGCAGCCGACAAATCTGCAGCAACTGTGTGATGCTGTCATGTAAACATGGAGCAAAATCTTTGAGGAATGTTTCCAGCACCTTGTTGAATCTGTGCCACGAAGAATTAAAGCAGGTCTGAAGGAAAAAGGGGGTCCAGCCGGGACTAGCCAGGTGTACCTAATAAAGTGTCTGGTGACGTACACAGAGCCTGCAAGGTCAGACTCAGAGCACAAGGGGAGCGCTGTTAACAATTTTTGTTAACAGCTTTTTTCTGTAAAAAAAATAAAAACAAACTGAAAATGTGCATAAAAATAAAAAATCAAATATGAATTCATCTCAGAGGTTTGATTACCTGGTGACAGATCTGAGCTATGATTTATTTATTTAAACCAGGGGTGTCAAACATGCGGCCCGGGGACCAGAACCGGCCCACTGGTTGGTTTTACAAAGTGTGAATGCTGCAGTCTTTCATATCTTCACATGTTTTTGAATGTTTGTGGTGATCTTTGAGGAGCTGTGTGAATCATGAAGAGGAAAATAATCAGAGTTTAGTTCTGAAAAGTCTCCTGTGATGGTTTTTGGTGTATTTCAAATGATAAACGGATGGTTTGTTGGAAGTGAGCGTTTCCTTCTTTACGTTCATAGAGAGGTGAGTTTTTGTACGTGTTTTACTGCTCCGCTACTTCACGTCAAAGCATGACCTGCTTTAAATATCAGAGATCATTTCAGAAATGTTATTTTATTTGTTGAAGTTTGGCTAAAATAGCGAGCAAATGAAGATGCATTGTTCATCACTGCTGGAGAAATGAGTTCAGTCTGAGCACTAAAACCTGTTTTATACGGAGCTTTTGTCTCTCACATCAGAGAAATATGAACAAAAATCAGTTCAATGAGTCACATTTTTGTCTGATCTGAAATAAAACTTCTTTATTTTATGGAGTGAGTCATTAAAACCAGAGCTGTTTCTGTTCAGTTCGTGTCACTGTTGTTTTTCTGAGTTTCTAATGATGATTTTTCCTTAAATAGGTAAACGCCATCAGCACAGACACCTGGGTAAGAAACACTCACCTGGCTTTGAATGTGTTGGTACTGAAACAGGAAGTCAGTTTGTCTATAAGACCCTCACATGACCAAGTGACATGCAGAGCTGACTGCAGGCCGGTAAAACCGACCTGCTCCCAACGACATCAAAGGAAATTAAATCTGGAATTTTTATTAACGACAGAAAGTTGGAAAGTTTTTCATTCAAAACTGCGGATATCAGTCAGCCCTTAAGTCAGCCCTTAAATTACTTTCATTACTTCCATTTCATAAATTACAGAATAATTTTGGGTGAATCTGAAACAGCTTTTAAATGTTTTATTTTTATTGTGATTTTGTATTCAGATTTTTTCCTTTGTTCTTGCTTTGCTTCCATTTGTAAAGTTTTTACTTGTTCAGCCTGAGCTGTTGCTGCTGATTGGCCTTCGTTTGTTTGTTTGTTTGTACACATTCTTAATAAAGTTCGGGGAGAAAAAAGAGCCTCACATGAACAGAAACTCCTCACAGACAGCAGGGGGCGCTGCTCCACCAGGGTCCTATCAAACCGACTGAGAGCAGCTTCGAGTACAAATACTGCAGTATAAAAATACTCCATTACAAGGGAAACTCCTGCAGCAAAGGTTAAACACTCTGAATGCACAGAAATCTTTTTCTCAAATTAGTAATCTGTGAATAATTCAAGTTGTTAAACCAATCAATCAATCAGTCAATAAGCACACCCCGTCCAGGTGGAGGAGCTTCTCTCTGAGTCAGGTAGACGTCCCAAGTCGTCCTCAGGCTGCTCCACCAAACTGATAACAACCAAACATTAAAGACGCTCTCAACACTTGGAGTGTATTTTATTTTGTTCGATTTTATTTCCAAAGTCTAGTTTTTATTTCAGGAAATTCAAACGTTTTTTCACACCTAGTTTCAGTTTTTCGTTTCAGGGACTGTGATAATCTGGGGCCAGTTTGAAAACTTTCATCTGGATTAAAACGATTCAATCTTGAGAACAGGCTGTTCAAAGAAAATAAGGATCCTGTAATCAGATTAGATCATGTAATCCAGTTTCAGTTTTGATCTGGATCAAACCTTCAGTTTGTGTTTCAGGTAGGATTCAGATCCATTTGATCCAGAAAAACTGTATTATTCTGATCCCAGGACAGGATTAGGATGGATCAGTATGGATTTCAGGAGCAAATTATAATCTAATTTAAAACTGGTCAAATAATCCAACATGTGCATCATGTCGTGTATTTATACACACTCACTGTCAGTACAGTTTGGTACTAATAATCCATAAAATAATCCCACAAATCATTTAACTTTAATCTCTCACTGATGGTCACAGCAACTGTCACAAGTCGTTTCAAAGAGATCCCTGATCTCTGGTCACGGCCCCATCAGCCCCTCGGTCTGAGGCCCTGCAGGAGGGTTTCCTGGGTCTTCAGCAGCATGAAGGTGGATCTTCACGGGGGGTTCCACAGGAGATCCGAAAAGAGGCTCAGAGTGTTCTCCACCAACCAAACGTGATGATGATGCCTACAAGTCTCCACTTAGACGAGAAACTGAAAGGACCAAAGTACAGATTCATCTAGGAGACAAACTACAGTAAACCAAAACCAGATCTGAGACCCAGCTCCTGAGATCCTCCTCTGTGGTCCACAGCTTCAAACTCCTGGGATCTTCACAAATGAAGAATTCTGGATTTGACCTCCTCTCTATTGGACATTTATCATTTATTATTTAAAACACGCACAAATTACAGACAAATTTGTGAATAATGTTTAGCTGGTTATTTTTTTGTGGGTCAGATGAAAGTTTCAAAGGAAATGCCCAAAAATACTTTTTTAAAATTGCTGTATTTTCAAATAAAAACCTAAAGTGAGCTTGTGTTATTCCACCTGTTACTCTGCAGCTTCTATTCTAACATTCAGTCCCATTTAGAGCACTTTTTTTTCTGGATTTGATAATCCTGGAAAGCCTGGATCCAGATCAGAATATCCAATCCAACATTTATTTGAAAATCTGGGATAAAAGTAACACGGATTATGGGATCCAGGATATCAAAACCTGGGATTCTGAAATCCGGATCACTTTTATCCAGATGTTGTGAAGCAGCTTCTGGAGCCCGGCAGCACCTCTCTGTGTGGACTCTCTCAGGACTGATTAATACAGAAATCCTCATCAATTTATTTCCAATATTTACAAACGGCGTGAATGTGTGTGTGAGAGAGAGAGAGACGGCATTCAGTCCACAGAGAAATTTTACTGTTTCACAAGTTTAATCACACGAGTTTCACGTCAAGAAAACAAAATATTTAAATTTTTCTTTTAAACGATCACATCTGATCAGATTATTGATCCTGAGCCTCAGCAGTAACTTCCTGATTCTGCTGCTGTTTGATCATGTGATCAAAGTTTTCATAAACAAACACGCCGGGGTTTGATTTTCATTTTTCTCTCTGTGTTTCAACACCTGAAAAAACACAGATTCAACACTTCACACTGACATTTCTGATCAATTGTCAATCAGTTAATCAGTCAATCCGTGTGGCCTCAGAGGGAAGCTGAAGAAAACAAATGACTCACTTTATTGATCAACTTTGGTTTTATTGTCTTTCCTCTAAAAAGCCCTAAAATAAAAAAAACAAGATGACATCATCAGGTCAGGACACGCCCCTTCCTGTACACTGTCATCCATCCATCTTCAATTCGACACCCCCCACTCCCAACACACCAAACAGGAAGTAAAATTAATAAAACAAAAAAAGATTAAAAGTAGAAAATAAGCAACAAAAAGCTCCACCCACTTTGACTGACAGGTCAGGTCTGGCTCCTGATTGGTTCAGAGTGAGCAGCAACAGCAGGTTAATAAAACGAAGCCCACACCTGATCAATAAACTGATAAAATCAAAGAGAAATACACCATTTAGTAAAACAAATGACATCATAAAGCTTGGCGGTGGGGCTTGTAACTGGAGGGGCGGGGTCGGAAGGGTCTCAGGAGGCCAGGGGCTTGTCGGCGTTCAGAGGAGAGGACGAATCCTGCAGGAGGAGAATACGGTGAAACACAGCAGCACCTGAGCAGGTGTGAGCAGGTATAACCAGGTGAGAGCAGGTGAGCAGGTGTGAGCGGGTGAGCAGGTGTAACCGGGTGAGAGCAGGTGTAACCGGGTGAGAGCAGGTGAGCAGGTGTGAGCGGGTGAGCAGGTGTAACCGGGTGTGAGCAGGTGTAACCGGGTGTGAGCAGGTGATAACCAGGTGAGAGCAGGTGAGCAGGTGTGAGCGGGTGAGCAGGTGTAACCGGGTGAGAGCAGGTGTAACCGGGTGTGAGCAGGTGAGCAGGTGTGGTCAGTTTGTTTAATTTGAATAATTTAATCAGTGTAATCTGTGGATGTGAAGTAAATCGCGACTCGCCAATTTGTGTCCTCACCTCCTTGGTCTGCTTGGTGGCGACCTCGTCCTCCTCGGCGGGACACGCCTCCATCTTCTCCTCCATCCTGTCGTCCTCGCCTCCCCCCGCCCCTGCCTCCATCCCGTGCTCCG
>VUQI01020471.1:11334-27306 GCA_015106735.1 Paratilapia polleni | reverse complement strand
CTTTGCAAAGGACGCATGAATCAAGCAACGTACAAGGTTATCCTGGAAGAAAACTTGCTGCCTTCTGCTCTGACAATGTTCCCCAACTCTGAGGATTGTTTTTTCCAGCAGGACAATGCTCCATGCCACACAGCTAGGTCGATCAAGGTGTGGATGAAGGACCGCCAGACCAAGACTTTGTCATGTCCAGCCCAATCTCCAGACCTGAACCCCATTGAAAACCTCTGGAATGTGATCAAGAGGAAGATGGATGGTCACAAGCCCTCAAACAAAGCTGAGCTGCTTGAATTCTTGCACCAGGAATGGCATAAAGTCACCCAACAGCAATGTGAAAGACTGGTGGAGAGCATGCCAAGACGCATGAAAGCTGTGATTGTAAATCAGGGTTATTCCACCAAATACTGATTTCTGAACTCTTCCTAAGTTAAAACATTAGTAATGTGTTGTTAAAAAATGAATATGAACTTGTTTTTTTTGTTTGCATTATTTGAGGTCTGAAAACACTGGACCTTTTGTGGTATTTTGACCATTTTTCATTTTCAGCAAATAAATGCTGTAAATGAAAATATTTGTATTTGGAATTTGGGAGTTATGTTGTCAGTAGTTTATAGAATAAAACAAAAATGTTCATTTTACTCAAACATATATCTATAAATAGCAAAATCAGAGAAACTGATAATTTTGCAGTGGTCTCTTGGAGCTGTATGTTTGGGCCTCCAACAGTAACTTTAAAAAACTGTCCATCAGACTGGTCTGACTACTGGCCAAATGGGCTACCATTAAATTAAGTTTTGAGCTGTGTCCATTTAGGCTTTTCGTGTAATGTGACATTGCTGTGAACACGTTATTATTTTCACTAATCTTGCAAAACAAAAAAAGGAACATGCATGTTTTTACAAAAAAAATATGAGTTACAGTTGTGATGATGTTGTTGTAAGTATATGAAATGTAAGTATGTGTATTTATTACTGGCTCAAATATGTTGATTCAGCAAGAATTATTTTTGTATAAAACTCATAAAGTACTGTTTCTCTGACAAACTCGTGTCCCACTTCAGTTGAACCAGGAGGGGGCAATATTGCTCTTCTTGTAACTTGTTTCTTACAGCATCAGTCATGTTTGATTCACAAAATTCCATTCAAAGTGTAATAAGTTTTCAAATACAGCTGATGTTTGAAAGTATGAAGCCTCGTGCTCTGTGTATGAATTCTATACACTCTAAAACAGCATCTTATCAATGACATGAAGGGGAAAACTTACCATTAGTTTACAAATGATAAAAAGCCACACTACCTCAGTTACAGTGTGTCAACATTATTAATTATATGAACAGTGGGATTGCTCATTTTTTTAAATTATTATTTATAATGATTTCTTTCAGATTGCTTTTAATGGGTTTTAGTGATAGTTTGGGTGATATTTGTCAGATCTGAGCTCAGAATATTTTTTTCTCAGCACAAACACTTTGTAAGGGCAGCTGACCTTTCAAGAGATCAAGAATAAACATATAAATGAACCAACCTAATGCTTGTTGTTGACAAAAGTCTAAACCTAAAGACATTCCCTGTGTACTTTGATCTTATTTAACTTAGCTAAAATAGTTTGAGTTCATTTTTTTCCTGAAGTTTTTTTATTTATGTTTTTTTAATTAAACTGACTTTTTTTTCCACTGCAAGTTTTAGTGTAACTTTAGTTTTAGTTAACTTTAATAACCTTGCACTGTACGTTTGGTACTGATTCCTCCATGAAAACAGTAGGTCTACACAAAAGATCCAAAACGGTTTTGCTTTGTTTTTTTGTTTTTTTTAAACTAGATTTCATAATTCAAAGGATGCAGCCAGAAGCGCGTGTAGCGGTTGCTAGGCAACAGTTTTGTTTCCTTTTTTTTTTTTCCCCTTGAAGGTGGGCGGTGCTAAACGAACATTCAGTCCTTTGAAGTGTGACGCATCAAAGGTGTTTTTTTTTTTTTTTTAATGTCCCGACCAAAGGCATCCAATGATGACGTAGTACTCAAAGGCTGATGAGGTAACGCCGAAGGTTATAAACAGACTCTCAGATCCAGCGTCTTTCATCTTACTTCACGACGCGTTTGAGCAAGCATCGGAACGACACTCTACTACGGTTATGAACCGAAGTGCAAACACAAGTTCTAACACAATAGCAAACACTAGCGCAACCATTTCAGGACCATTACCATTACCAAGTGAAATCTCAGACAGCTCCGTAAAAGCGTTTATCGATTGCTTCTTTAAAAATATTACCCGGGAGCAGTGGCAGTTGTTGCTGTCTGGTTCTCCGGATAACGGCACCGTCGAGCTGCTCGCAAAATTGCTAGAGGGCATGATGAAGATGTGCTCAAACTCAGTAGCCGTAGAAATGCAGGGATCTCTCGGACTGAAGTCAAACCCTGCAAGAAAAGACTCGTTTGGCTCCGCTGGCAAAGACGCGGCGGATTCAGAAGTCAATGGTGACTGCTTAAAACGTTTTATCTGGAAAATGTTTGCGCGCTGCAGGCAGGAGGGAGTTGTCAGTCCTGTGGCTGAGGCTGACTCTCCTGTGTGCGAAAAGCCCTTTTTGCCACTTCACATATTTTCGAAAGAATTTTTGTTACATTTTATCATTGAGGCTGTGATTACACAGGCTGTGAATACAGCAGACCTCCTCCCTTCTGAAGCTCTCCAGGTGCGTTTGTTTGAGAAAATCTGGCCTGAAATCGAGTTGGAAGATCTGGATATCACAGCAGAAAAAATGAAAAGTCTCGACAAGGACATTTTCAATGATATCTGTGAGCGGTTGGGTGTTCCGCGACATGCTGTGTTAGCTGCCATCAGTTTAAACCAGCAGCATCAAGATATCATCATTAGTACATTCAAAGAACACCTGCTGGCATCGTCCAAAACTGACTCCTGTAGAAACTTCTTACAGTGTTTAAAATTGAACACCGACGAGTTCTGCCAGACTCCACAGCAGGAATGCTTTGATGCCACGCCGCCTGTGGACGACTCAGAGTTAAAAACACATCTGAGCGAACTTATTCAAGACTTGCTTTTACGGGCTGCAGAAACATCAAATTCCCGCCTTTCTGATTGCCTCCACAAGTATCTGTTAAAGAAAATCTGGCCTGAAATCGAGGGGATGAATCTAACTGTCAACCCAGAAAAGCTGAAAAATGCGGACGAGGCTATTTACAGCGATCTTTATGACAAATTAATTTTCCGCGAGCACGAAGATTTGTTGACTGTGTTGTATTTAGAGGACCCGGAAATTGAAGCGATAGCCGCCTTTGTATTCAAAAAACACCTGCTGGCAGCAACAGACACATGCCTTGAGCCATTGGAAAAAGAAGAAAAATACAGATTGTCCGTGGAAATCTGTGTTGAGGAGCTGCTTATGCGTCTAGTTAAAAACGCAGACATGTTCAATATGGAAAAAATTGAACCCATCTACTTCCGGCTCCTCGAAAAGATCTGGGCTGAAATCAAGGACCAATATCTTAAAATCCCCTTAGAGGAGACTAAAAACCTCAACAAACGAGTTTACCAATCCCTTCTGAAAAGGTGGAAAGATCCAGTGAGTGTTCTGACATTCATGGATTTAGATCAGCCAGTTATTGATGAAACAATCGTCAAAATTTTCAAAGAAAAGGTCCAGAAAGGAACGAAGAAACCAGGTGCCATCCGTAGGTTCTTCTCGTCTATAGGCCAAGTTTTCTGTTTCACCTGCAGACAAAATAAGGTTTCTGTTATGTAAGGAAACTATCAGATTGGCCGACAACATTGGACACCTTAAATTGTCTAATTATGTTTTACAACTAAAATTATTCTTTCAGTTGGCGAATAGTTTTAAATTGAATTGGATAAGCGGAAGAAAATGGATGTTTAAATAAGCCAATTTATTTTAAATCAGATTTTTGAAAACTCCTCACTGGTCGCGGCAGATGGCTGCCCCTTCCTGAGCCTGGTTCTGCCGGAGGTTTCTTCCTGTTAAAAGGGAGTTTTTCCTTCCCATTGTTGCCAAGTGCTTGCTCATAGGGGTGATTGTTGGGGTTTTCTGTCTAATATTGTAGGGTCTCTACCCTAAAATATAAAGCGCCTTGAGGCGACTGTTGTTGTGATTTGGCGCTATATAAATAAAACTGAATTGAATTGAATTTCAAGACCAAGTTAAAAAAAAATTACAAGAAAGTCTGGCTCCTTGGAAGGAAAATATAAAGAAATTAGGGGTGGCTCAAGACTTTTGCACAGTACGATACCTCTGATAATTTTTTTGTGTCAATTAGGCCTTTTTCACAGGAGCCATTTTAGCATGAAAAAGTAGGTAAACACAAATGTTACTAATCACATTAATTAAACCTGTGTACCTGAATAAAACACACAAACTTAATTCATGTGAACACCTGTGTTTGCCTACCTACTCTTTCATGTTAATATGGCTGCTGAGAAAAAGGTCCATCAGAATCTCCTATTGCTGTCAAATGAGCTTCAGAATAAAGGAATCAGTGTCTTTTATATAATCTTATATAATCATTATCAGGCAGATGGCAAAATATTGATTTGGAGATGAAAGAAATTGCCTAATTTGTGAATGTCTCTAGTAAAAAAGTATAAAACATGTAGAGTGAGATGACACAAACTACTGCAGATCTTCATGTTTGTTCAATACTGCAAATACTAATTACATTCTGGTGTTCTTTTTGATTTTCCACTTATTAGAGAGCAGCAAACTGTGACATGAATCTGACTGATACTGTTGACAACTGAGCTGCTTAAATAATTCCTAAGACTGGGCTCTCCCCAGTTTGGCCTCAGAGTGACAATGAGACAGTATGTGCTTTTGTTTTTGTGTACCTGTGGGTCCTCTCAGGTTTCCTGTGCTGTTTGGGAGCCACCTCCTCATGCAGCCCTCCATTGTGCTTCCTCTGATCCTCCCTCTCTTCTCTGGCCCCGCCCGTCTCATTCACCTGCAGCCGCACACACACAGACACACACATAGACAGACAGACACACACACACACACAAAAAGAGACATAGAGCGACACTGAAAACAAAAGGCATAATAGGTGGGTAGACTCAAGGGTGGTGGGGCTCGATCATGTGGCATCGCATGAGAAAAGGAGAGCACACCCCAAATAAAATAACATAGGACATCACATCACGCTGCGTCCACTCCAGAATTACTGCTGACGGAGGATTATCTAACATGTGATCACGCTGGGAGTGTCTGCAGCTGGATATTTCCTACTTCCACTTGCTGTCCATGTTCAACAACATAATTAAAGTTTAATATCTTTTAATTACTATTTATGTAATATGTACATATCCAGTCAAGGTTTGAAGACCATGGCTTATATTATAAATGGCATTTAAAGTAGTCTCACTACACAAGAAATCTACATGGAAAACTGTCCACTTCATCAGTTCAATGGCACCTATTATGACCTATTATGCTTTGCCCTATACATACATATATATGTGTGTGTGCGCGCGCGTGTGTGTGTATATATATGCCAGAGAGTGACCAACCACCAGTCACTAGGGAAAAATTTACATTCTCTGTCGCTCTCTGAAACTGGTTGCAAAGAAGTGTACGATGCTGTGGTCAGCCATAGTTTGCATGGAAGAGGCCAACTTGTCTGTAAACACTTGCCAACTTTCGAAGTAAAACTGTGAAGAGTGCGACACAATCTGCAAATGGAGACCATTGGTTTTTGTGGTAAGATACAACTTTTATTTTGAAGGTGGCCAGCCTCTGTTTCTGGTTTGCGGTGCACTTGATAAAATTTCACTATCACTTGTTGGTTATTTAGCAAGTGTTTGCAGACAGGTTGGAGTCTTCCATGCAAACTACAGGTTACCATGGCAATGTGCTAGCAACCAAAGTAATCACAATTGGGGTGTAGCGCCCTCTTTGCAACTGATTTCACTTAGCAGCAGCCAGCAACCTCCAGTAACCACTCACCAACGGGTCGGGGAATACACATTTTTCCCTACCGACTGGAGGTTACTGGGGGTTGCCAACCGGTCTCTAGGCCTGTGTGACTAAGGCCTAAAGGGGCTTGTTTCATACACAGGATTAACTAAGGCACTGCACCAATGCCCTGTATAAGATACATAAGATATATTATTACTGTGATTTATGCAAAGCTGCTCTAGTATAGTCCAAAAACAAAAATATGGAGGTCGATATGAGCATACTATATCCCCTTTAAAGCAGATTTAAGATGCTTGTTTGGACCTTAAACTAGACTTATATTGTCTGATTCCACTTTTAATTTTTGTCTGACCTCATTTGTGCTTTCTAAGAATTGTAACTGACAGCATACACAATCATTTTTAAATTTTCATTAATGGAAATTTAAATTTATGTTCATCTAACATTTAATAGCTTCTTCATTTTCTCCAAAGCCGCACTCAAATAAATCTAAAAACAAAGTGCCCCAGGTTACCGGGCAAATTGTTTCAAGTGAAAATGAATTGCACTATATCCAGTTTTATCACACATGTCTTACACCTTTAAAAGAAGGTGCCTTGGCTAGCTGTGGGGTTTCTATGCTGTGTTTAGCTTCTTCTACTGAATAAAGTAGAGGAATTTCTAACTGTTGAACAAAAATCTGTGCAGCTGTACAACTATGCATGAAAATGAAAAATTAACTGAAGAACCCAAGTTGGGGGTTACTTAGGTAACTCTTTTATCATAATCTTTTATGGTCTTAAATTTTTGACTGGATTTGCAGATGATATAATGCCTCAAATATCTTAAACGTTGCTCAGCTGCTTAACTGAGCTGTTGGAGTGCAGCCAGTGTAATGTGATGTCTTGTTGCTCTCATAGCTGAGGTGGAAGACATGCAGAAGAAAACAGTGTGACCACTCTGTGGAGCATAGCATGAACCTTTTTAAAAATCTGACCACATGGCTGCAACCACACCTCATAAAACGTAGGCTCAGTTACCACCAGTTTGCAAATGGTGCAAACCAGATGGCACAAGGTGTCCGGGTGATTTCAGTGTCGTAAATCAACAAGTCAACAAGATGGGCTTATCAAGAGATTTTCTTTTGTAGTTTCACATCTAAAGATTTCTGTTTAGTTAGACACTGAAGTTACCCAAAGAGATTTTATGTGCCGTGCATCACACCTCTACTAAAGTTCTTACCGCATGTATGATACCTCATTATCCTCTGATTGCAGTATCTCAGATACCTCAAAGTCCTCTTCACTGTCATTTCTTAGTAACATAGGCTTGTTCTCTGGTGAATTATCTACATTATCATCCTCAGGTACCTCTCCAGCCTCCCCTGATGCTACTGCATCCTCCTCAGCCTCTGAATTTGATGACTTGGCCTGATTTGAACTTTCACTGACTACCAAATGACTTTCTTCTTCAGCGAGGTCCTATGAAAGAGGATTATAGCAGTTCTTTGAAAGAAAGACCAGTGATCAAATTCAAGGACAAGAAAAAGGCAATAAATCACTGACCATACCTTGGTTTGGAATTTAGGCTCTTCAGTTGACGCCTACAGAAACAAGCATCATATTTCCGGAGACTGTCAGTTACACTAGCTAAAAAATGGCTGACATAAAATGAAGAAGAACGAACTGATAACTGACCTGTTCTCTCAAGTAAGACCTCCTCGGTTTTTCCTCCACCACTGCAACTTTCTGCTCCTCCTCTTCATCTAAGCCCTCTGCTTCTTCCTCTCCCCCCTCAGGAGCAGCCTTTCCTTTATCCCTTGGCTCCTCTTGCTCCTTCTCCTCCTCCCTTCTTGAGCTATAGGTTGTCGTCTTCTCCACCTCATTGTCATTGCCAGGGTAACAACCCCTACGCCAGGAAGAGGGCCTCTCCTCTTCTGTGCTGTTTTTCTCCGTGGCAGCGCTGTCGTTGCCCTCCGTCACGGTGGGGTCCAGCTGCCTCTGTCTCTCCAGCGCCTCCTTCATGCGTCTCTGCCGTCTCTCCTCGCGTTTGGCCATGCGGTCCACCAGCGCTTGGTCCTCGTCATCTCCACCGCCTCCATAAGAGCTGCTCTCAGACACCGTCTCTGTGACACTACGAGGAGAGAGAGAGAGACGGGACAAATGTCATATTGTGTGTATTTCTGTTAAAGAGGAGGAAACACTGAGGTCATAGCAGACGTCAGCTGTTATGAAAATGTGGGCATGGGAAGATAATGCATAACATTGTCTTCTGTTACCTATGAGATGTCCCTGGTTAAGGGCCATAACCCCGCTCTACTCACAGTTTCCAGAAAGTGAGATAATGTGGACAAATGGCTTTATTGACCAGTCTTCAATATAGCTATTCAAATAAACTCAGGTGAGGCCTTAAAATAAATGGAGATTTGGATTTTAGGTGTGGACTTTTGTATACACACAGATATAGCCATTGTCTAGAGTCTCCAGTCATGCTAACACCTCTGTGAATGAACTAAGATAGCATACTAACATACAGTGACAAAAATGAACACGCTGATGTTTTGCGTGTTTGGATGCTGAGAAAACAGTTGTAGCATTCAATTTAACCCACAAAGTGAAACATTACCAAATGCACGAGGATTCATCCTCTGGGGACCATAAATGTCTACAAAAATTCAATTAGTACAGTCAAAAAACATGTGTCTGCACTAAATGACTGTCAAGCAAGCCAACATAACCTTCCATAAAGCCATACTTAGGTGTGGTTAAAATGTACACTCACTGGCTACTTTGTTAGGTAAACTTGTTTAAACTTCCTGTTAATGCAAATATCTAATCAGCCAATCACATAACAGCAGCTCAATAAAAAAGAAAAAGAGAAAATATCCAGTGAGTGGCAGTTCTCTGGGTGAAAATGCCTTGTTGATGTCAGAGGAGAATGGCTATGAGCTCAAACAACCTCGTGTTAAAACCAAGGTATGCAGAAGAGCATCTCTGAATGCACAACACGTTGAACCTTGAAGCAGATGGGCTACAGTAACAGAAGACCACACCAGGTGCCGCTCCTGTCAGCTAAGAACCAGCCAGGAAACTGAGGCTACTATTTGCAAGGGCTCACCAAAGTTGGACAACGGAAGATTGGTAAAATGTTGCCTGGTCTGATGAGTCTCGATTTCTGCTGCAACATTCAGATGGTAGGGTCACAATTTCTTGGCACATTTTGTGCTCCTTAGTATCAACTGATTGTTTAAACCCCACATCCTACCTGAGTATTGCTGCTGGCCATGTCCATGCCACAAAGTATTAAGGCAGTTCTGAAGGCAAAAGGGGGTCCAACCCCATACTAGCAAGATGTACCTAATAAAGTGACCGGTGAGTGAATGTCTATTTTCTAATTCAAATATCTGAAGAATATCCTTCCACCTCGTGGTAAACGGCATGCCTCAAACTATTGTGACCTAAAAGTCTGCCAAACATTATCCTTGCATCTACACAATCAACAATGGCTAGCAAGTGCTAGGTCCTGTCTCAGCATCCTCCTGCACAATTCCCCTGTTGTTTGACCGGCCCAGGATGTATCTAAGAGCTCACAGAGAGGAAACATTCATGAGTACAAAGCAGTGTCTGTGTGGCTAGATGTCAGAGCGACCCACCACTTCCACTGTAGCCAAGACAATTTATCTCATAGCCTTAAAATGCATAGAAATTGATAGTTATTTATGCCTTTTGTCTGTATCTCTGTAACATTTTCCATGGAGCTAAAGTAACAGTGATTCTATTCATTTAAAGAGTTTATTGGATAGTGGATATATTTTACCTTTCAAAAACACAGGAGTACAATGTGTGTTAGTATGCTCCAATATAACATTTTTAGCATGCCTGGCTAAAATGCTTACTATATAAAGCAGCAAATTACAAAAAAATTATTTTGGGGACCCTTTCACAAGTAAAACTACTAGCCAGTTGCTATCAGCAGGATTAGCGGCTCTCTCACTTTTGGTGTGTGACATTTTCACCTACAGTTTTCCTCAAAAAAATTGTTGCACACAGGATAACACAGGTCTAAATATTAGGCTTTTTTCCACATGTCAACACCAACCCAGACCAATAAACACCACAGTGATGTTTCAGGAGGCACACAAACAAACTTAATCCTGGTTTGGACAAAATGCTAATGGGAGCTGAATTTCTGCTTGTTGCTTTCAGCTGTTTGTAGGAGTTTTCCCCTCAGAGTTTACGTATTACTTACAGCTTCACTGGATCCATCCATATGATGTCTACATCACAATGTGGACTTTCCTACACCTCACACAGGTGAGCCGTCACATACAGTCACAGATTTACTGTTAAATCATTTGCTACACAGCCTCCAACCTGGGACATTATTATTTTACTGACAGTGGGAGTCTGATCCATTTACTACTTACTCACATTCTTCTGTTTGAATTCAAACTCAGCATATGCTGTAGTGTTTACTGTATCATCACTGTACGCATGTATGCATGTTCACCTTAATTATTGCAACCTCTCTAAGCATTAAAGAAACATAAACGGTAACAGGTAGCCAAGGGAAAACACATTTTATGGCAAAATAAAATAAGTAATTTAAGTTGAGTTCAAACATGCACTTATGAACTATTTGCAGTCTTATTGTATTGGGGGACTTCAGGCTTCACAGAAGTGATTTTTTTTTGCCCTCAAATACACCGTGGCACCTCTCCTTTTGGGCTTTTTCAAGGGCCAGTTCACCCAAATAACAAAAGCTGACTATTTTCTCAAAAACCTCTGGCGGTAGACTATCTAGCCATACACCTACACCTCAACACCCTAAACCCCAAGGATAACATTACACTGACAGTTTATTTCTCCTACTTTACTGGTGCTCGCTTGCCTTTTCAGTTTAGCGAAAAAAAATGGGAGCCAAGCAGTCGAATGTTGCACTAAGTATTCATCACAGAGAGCTTGTTTTGCTATATGTGCCGTCACCTGTGGCTGTTGGTCATAACCAGACTGTCTGGCTGGCCGCTGGGGTCCTCGCTCTCCCTGATACTCAGCCTCTCCTGGCGTGCCCTGCGCCTCCTCTCGCGGGCCGCCTCCTCTTCATCATCATCATTCCTTGCCATCCTGAGGGAAGACAAAAGAAGAAAGAGCGTGTGAGAAGACAAAGGCACGCATTATCTGTTTTCAACTTTCAACCCCTCATCTCCTTCCTCCTCTCCTCAATTTAGCTTAACAGTTAGAAACTTCAAAGTGAATGGCTCTTTAAATTGGACTGTAATCTTCGCAGTGACCAAATCTGGTGGATTTACCCCAAGTTTTTTTTTTCTTTCCCCTCTCTTCTATCAAGCGGACCTGTCAGCTGTGTAACCACCAATACTTCTTATCGTGGCTGCAGTTTTCACGAGCTGATAAAAGCTCTGTCTGGAGACATGGCTTGGCTAAGGATAAGAGAGCAGTGAAAAGAGTTTTTCTGGCCAACAGCTTGTACTAGTCTGGTCAGTGCAGGAAAGGAGCAAGCAGGAGAGCTGTGTGTGTACACTGGCAAATAACCAGTGTAACCTTGAAAGATCATAATTCTTCAAGGAATTTAATGTAGCATTAAATTTAGCAATTATGTTTTTCTGGAGTTAAAATACTACAATAAAAATGTCTCTTACCAGGACTTTGTGCATACATAACTGGAATGATGTTTGCATCAATTCAATTGGAGATACAAGTTCAGGTTTTGCTGAGACACCCATTTCAATAAGAAATCTGAGTTAGACGATAACATTGATACTACTCTCACATCCATATGCGACATATGAAGCATAGAGATCAAAACGTGTGGCCACAATAGATAGTATAAAAGACAGACGTAGCTTCAGAGTTTGAAACTGAAGAGCCTCAAACCTGCATTCTTCTTAATAGCCAGCAGGGGGCGTTTTCTCTATCTGCAGAATGACTTCTGATTGTATAGAAGTCTGGGCCCTTGCTCTGTGACCTCTGTACACACTTTCCTTATTGTCATTTTAAGAGTCAGAAAGGAGGGTTATCCAGGATGTGCTCACTGGCTTGTAAAATACAAGACGTTAGCAGATGAGCGTGTAGTTTGATGACAAAGATGGCCTAGCTACCGTGATGTCACCCACTGGTTTCAGAAGTCCCGCTGTGAAGCCTCGAGATTAGCGTTTTCGCAGCCGTTATCTTGATTAAAAAAACAAAAAAAAAAAACAAAGATGTGATGAGGAAGGGCGGGTCTAAGGACTTTTGGTTAACAAGTCATTAGCCAATGAGCATGCAGTTTCATACCACAGATAATCCTCCATTTTGAAACATAGTACACAATTTGCAAAATAGACTTAATTTTTTATTCCGTATGACCCAAAATGAGCGACGGAGCCCATAAACTCAGCAGGGAAGTGTTTACAGAGGTCAAGTCAGAAAGCCGTTTTCCCAATAAATGGTAAATGGACTGATTCTTATATAGCGCTTTTCTACTCTACTTGAGTACTCAAAGTGCTTTATACAACATGCCTCATTCACCCATTCATGCAAGCACTTCCCTCTACACTGCAAGTGCAATCTATCTAACATTCACACACACTCCCACTCCGATGAATTCATCGGGGGCAACGTGGGGTTCAGTATCTTGCCCAAGGATACTTTGGCATGCAGACTAGGGGAGCCAGGGATTGAACCACTGACCTTCCGATTAGTAGATGACTCGCTCTACCTCCTGAGCCACAGCCATCCCCAATAGATGTCTAAAGGATCAGAAATCTTTTTGCAACCACAGCTATCGCCATCTGGTGGCCTTCAGATAGAATGCAGGTTTAAGGGACTTCTGCATTGGCTTCATCTTTCCGACCCAGAAACTACATCCATGTTTTATACTGTCTATGCGTCACAGTGGCTAAGTCCATCTTATATACTGTTGATGGTGGCCACATCTAGCTTAACTTTCCACAAAGAAAATCTGCCTATAAGTTCCTTTAAAGATCACAAATGAACCTGCTACATCTTATTTTTTTAATTTGTAAAAACTGGACAACTTTTGACAGGAGAATAAAAGTTTATTCCTTAAAAACATGAGCTCAAGTTATGTAAAAATTATTTCTTGCATCAAAACTCCTGGAGAATTTTACGCTGACAGAAAAGCAGCAAAGGCAGAGTTAAACACCGGTACTGGGGTCGTACCTCCTCTGTTCTCCTTTTGTGGTATATTTTCTTACTGCTACACATAAGCATAAAGCAGATGACGCAAGGTCATGGCAGGTCACATCTCAAACATGGGTAACCGTCTGGTTTTTGCATTATGCCCTGATGCAATCATTCATAGCCTTAACAGAACAAATTCAGAGCAGATATGCTGTGGATTATAATTGTATTTATTTAATGCAACGGGTTAAGTACAGGGTGCGGCTGCTTGCTATGATAAACAAGACTCCACTGTTCAAAAATCTAGCTGGCTTGCGAGCTACTGTATATTTATGTTCTTAAATTTGATTGAAAGCAACAAGTTCAGGCCTTTCTCTGGGGCCTGTCCAAAGTCTGCCTGGGGAATGCAGGAAACTGTCGACTGAAGTACACCAGACAGTTTCAAGGAAAAGAGACTACACCCAAAAGTCAAATTATATATCATAAACATAAACTGAACAAAGCAATACTACCTGAGACTGAAATAATTTCTTTTTCTTTTTTTTAAGGTATCAAATCCATTCCCAAAATGCCGTGTTTCTGGCCACCTGATGTCTATAAACTCAGCTCCATGCTTGATCTGTGTTGCCCCGACTGACCCTTACACTCACATGCCTAAGCTACCTAACATCACAGCGCAGCCTTTGAGGTCGGCCAGCGAAGCATGCTATTGTATGTTAATTGCAACACGTGTGGCTGCTTGGGTTTATGTGAGGTTTTACAGCTTGTGAACAACAGTCTCACACCCCCCCCATTTCTCTCCCTCTCATATGAGACATCTTAGGGTTAGTCATAACAGAACAGATGAATCTGTTAACGCCCAAGCTAGACCTGTGGGACGGTGACATCAGTGACATCAGGCAATGCTTTACACATGTGCCTGTGTGTCTGTTTAGTTTAAACCATTCAGCATCTTTGGGGTGTAGAAAATCAGCTTTATCCAGAGGAAAGTCTACTGAGAAGCGCTTGCATAATATTTACATTTTAGCAAAGCAAAAAGCAAGAAGAAATTTCACTTTTTCTCTTCCATTCATCATCAAGTTCAATTGAGTTCCCCCAGCAACAGAAAATACATTAACCCTTATTTAAAATGTCAGAGCAGCATGATGTTTTTTGTGAGACAAAAAAAAAAAAAAAGTTGTGAAACAACCGCTGTAATTCCCGAAGGACTGAACCGTCCCAGAAACAGCACCGAATGTCATGAGAAAAAGAAAACAGCTAAAAATGGAACAAAGGAGTCCTTGGTGGTGGCAACGACGACAGTCTCAGGGTTAAAGATTCCTCAGTAGGAAAAAAAGAACAAACTCCTGAAAGCTGAATTAGCATTCCTGTCAATCACAGCCTTGGCTGGAGACACATACACAACCAAAGCCCTGATTTAATATCCCTTTCCATAGTGAGGCCCCCAAACTCTATCAGCATACTGACAGAAATATGGGGAGAGGTGCAATGGTGGATAATGGAAGAAGAAAAAAAAAAGGAGCGGAAGAGAAAGAGCAAGTGAGATGGGATAGAGTGAGGATAAAGAGGAGAAGTGGGAAATGAAAAACGGGAAAGGGAAGGGTGTGCACAATAATGGAAAAAGGAGTAATCTGCAGATTGTATCATAGTCAACACCTTTTCCTGTACAAAATGATGTGAGGCCACAGCAATAAGCTGCAGGTTACCAGTATATAGTCTGCACCAGATGAATATTTCTTGGGTGGCTGAGTATAGCATGTAAATAAAGGCAACCTGCACATTATTGGCAGACAGCTAATATGCACCCTGCACACTTACCTGTGGCAGCAATGATGAGGCATATGAACAACATGCATTTCACATGCTGAGTAGTACATTTTAGCTGATTTAAACAGGACTCTCCATTCACAATGCAACTGTCTGCATGGAAAGCACACTAAACATCGCCACCAGTGAGCCTATTAGGGAGAAATATGTCCAAATATTTTCTTTACAGCGAAATATCTCAGAAATGTCAGTGAAAACAATTTGGGAAAAGCTCATGAGAAAAGACTTCTTCACCCCTCCTTGGCAAGAGGAGGGACAGAGGGAAGGGAGGGAGAAAAGTAAAGAGGAAGATCGAAAACTGTGGGGGGAGGGGGGCTGCTGTGAGCAGATGGGGATAGAGGGAAGTAAAGGAAGGGATGGATAGGGCGAGGGAGAGCGGGCGGGGGCTTGGCTTGTGCTGTCAGAAATGCTGACCCATTCCCACGCTGGCCTCTTTGGACTGTTTCCCTTCCTACTGCCGGCCCACAGGACCACAACGTCCCCCTGTCTGTCTCTCCCCCACCCTGCTGCTCTCTGCTGGGCCAGCTCCAAGAATTCATAATGCTAGCTGTGGTACAATCCCTCTAGACTGCATTTATTCTTACTTAAAGATGAATGAGGTAGTGTAGCATGCATATAAAACATAAGCAAGAGAGTAAGGGCAGCTTTAACTCCCTTCCAAGCTGATGTGGCAAGTTAGAAGTTGGCAAAGGTTTACAACCAAGTCATGCTGGGAATGGTCCATTCACCCAGGGCGGGGACTGTTTGGCACGGTTCATTCACGGAGGATGGGTGTTATTTCCTCAGCCCTTCCTGGTCTCTGAGGCAGAGGGGCCAGTGCAGATGTAAAGAATGAAGAGGAAGGGAGGACGGTGAAGAGAGAAAGTAAGAGAAGAATTGAAGAGACTGAGAAGCAGATGCAGGAAAAGAGGCGGCGAGTGAGGAGGAAGTGGACAATGAGGGGTTGACAATTTAAGTGGAGGAGCAGGATCAAAAGGAAGAAGTGGGGAGAAGATGAGAGGAAAGTAAAGGTGACAGTTAAAGAGAGGAGAACAATCAGGTGAATAATAAGAAACTGTGTGTGTGTGTGGGGGGGGGGGGGGGGGGGGAAACACAA
>VUQI01020471.1:0-11314 GCA_015106735.1 Paratilapia polleni | reverse complement strand
TGTAACCCAGAGGAGAAGGAGGAGAAGCAGGATGAGATGTATAAAGAATGAGGGGAGGAGAAAGAGGAGGGTGACGGGGGAAATGGCAAAAATCAAAAATAAACACTTCCCAAAAAGGAAAAAAAAAAAAAGAAGAAGAAATGCTAACCAAAGGCCTCTGAAAATAATCATTAGCTCATATTTTAACACCGAAGGAATAGATGGACTAATTTGCTCTTCTTTAAAACAGTGTTGACTCAGCGTTGTGGTCATGCAGACAGTCACCTATGTTCAGTGCTGTGCATGATCAAATTTTCTAACAGCCAAATCCAGGAGAATAAACTGCTCAAATGCACCGGATTCACAACAACATCTCTGTAGGCTCCGTGTATTACCACTGCTCCATGAGAAAACCATTTTTAGCTGAGGCAGATACCCTTTGGTCAGTGAATTGACTGGGAAAATTCCAGATCCATGTGCGTTCACTGGTTAAGGAGGAAAAAAAAAATGCAGACATTCCTGTCTGACTGTGTGTTTCAGCAAAGGGAAACATGCTATAGCACTGATGAGCAGCATGGTTTGGGGAATTAAAGAGCACACGAGAGTGTGAGAAACTTGAGAGCAGAAAACAGTGTGTATGTGTGTGGCTTTGCTCAATAAAACTAAAATCAAAAGCCCGATGCGAGCCACTATGTCAACAATCATTTTCTTACAACTACAACTGAGGTTGATGTAAGACAGAACAGGGAAGGCTTGGCTGTCCTCCCGACACACACGCATGCTTGTACATTTGGTTGCAGTTCAAAAAAAGTGAATGGAGCTTGTCAAGCCATCATCACCTGATGCTGATCCGAAACACACCAGCACATACTGAAGCGAACACATCTCACACTACAGTGACATGCACAGGGCTGGCGTGAGCACTCTTTCAAAAAAGGAAGCACACAATCACAGTGTCCCAGCATGTAGGAAACAGCTCATGGAGACCTGGCCAGTAAACACTTATAATAGCTAGGAATTTGGCATTGCTTCAGCCGTTATTATATGGCCCCAAAGTCTCCTTGTGCTCTCCTTTTTCTCACAGCACACTCAATGATGGTTGAATGGAAGCAAGCCAACGAGACAACATGTGGTTTTGACTAGTCCGACCAAGAGGGGCATGTAAATATTGATTGTTTCAATATATTGGGAGAAATGGAAACAATGTAGAGATGTAATCTTTTATCAATAACAGGAGCGGCGTGTCGCCTGCCAGCTGAAATTATTGCTGCTCGGGCCAAATAAACAGTCACGAAGAAACTCCCGCCGAGCTGAAAATGTAAATGTCGAAGGCGCTTACGACTCTTACTCTTTTTCACTCTTGCTCCATTTCTCTTTCAGTCGGCCCTCATCCCTTCTCGATCGCCTCTTTTTAGTCTACGCTTTCTGCCAAATTCCATCTTCTCCATGCAACATAAACATTCCAAAAATGCATAAATAATTCTAGCAGCAGGAGGTTTAGGCTGTGAAAGCTAACAGAGGCACTGACCTTCACTCCAATCAGCTATTTTGAGTACATCTGGGGAAATATGGCATACAAGTCTAAAGGGAGAAAAGCTAAGATTTAGAAGCTTCCTTAGGTTTTAGATAGTAGTAGTTTTAGATAGTAGTTGCTATACATATGCAAGATGTAAGTAATGTGTATAAATAAACTAGCTATTTACAATTTAGTTATCATCTTTAAAAAATATATAAAAGACTAGAATAATAATATGGGAGTTTAAAAACATTAACTGACATACAAACGGCACTGTCAGATAGTATTAGCTGCTAGCATGAAAACATTATATAAACATGTTTATTTAGCATCTCTTAAATGTAGTTATTAAACTACAGTAAGTCATATTTTTCTAAAAACAATGAAATGAGTGACTGCATATTTTGAAAGATGTCCACATATTTATAAATTCCGTGGTTCAGAGCGTCTAGCATTTCTGAGTATGTTTTGCTAATTGTTTTCGTTTGCTAGCCCACATACAGTACACTGCTATCAGTAACGGTATTTATACCCAAAATAAGCTGGTGTTTGCCAGCTTATACTCCAGTTTGTGCGCTGTTGTACGCACCAAGTGACAGGCAGATAACGTTAGTGATAAGTGGATAAAAACTATGTAGCTTTTAGCAGCTAAAGAGCTATGCGTTTCCTTCAGTGGGAGACATAAAGATGATAAAACATTACTTGTGCCACACTGTCAGAAACAAATCCTGGTAATGTTAAACCATGGATGCTGAATTTGTACAAAGGATACTGTTCGTTAAGACATATCAGATATATAAAGTGAGAATACTGTATGTTAATGCTAACAGCTTGATATGCTGACCCCAAGTGGTTAAAAAAAAAAAAAAAATCAGCCACTGCCACTTTAAAGCCATTTTTAATTTACAGTTAATTTTTCCTCTTTTTTTAAGTACTAAAAGTATACATTAGGCATTTCTGTACTGCAATTTGTTGTTTATTATCTATTCTTATACCTGCTGACATCTATAATCTGTGTACTGAGTGATAACATCAGAAATGTACTCTTGCTTTATTCACTTTCTTTCTTCATTCTTAGGTAAGTTCAGTTGAATAAAAATAGTCAACTGCAAGTTTTCCTGAATTACCATTCTGAAAAAAAACTTGGATAAATTCACTGGAAAATATACTTAGCGTCATCCATTTAACATGTGCAACCTGGCATCTGCTTTATTTTCAATGTATGGATGAATGATTTAACCCTGAATTTTTATTACCAAGTGTATCCACTATCGTAGACATTTTCCTCTATACAAGAAAAGCTATTTTACCTTGAGCAAATGGCCTTGTTCTTCACTAAAGTAAATGTTCCTCACTTATCCGTTGTGCCATAAAGATGACTTATCAGAGAGAAACATCTATGTATTCAGCAGTGGTCAGACTTATGTCAGCTTGTTGTCCATGAGTGATGGAGTAACTGGCTGTAATAAAATGCTTCTAAGAGGCAAGTGACCTTGGCCAGTATCTGCATCTACATCGACCTCATCCTCAATTGCGAGGGTGCAGCACAGATTAAGAGGGTTTTGTGAAAATACTTCCTTGGCACACAATGTATCAAGTCCTCACAATAAAACCTCCTTTTTACGATTTTTGATTACTGCACTTGGCCAGTTACCACTCACTCAATTTGCTGAAATTAGCTTTAGTTTAATCATTTTCTTTCCCAGTGAATCAAAGGCAGTTCACAAGGCCATGGTATCTGGGAGAGAAAATTGGAAAGAGGGAGGGAGGGAGGGCACTATTGAACATTAAAGGTCATCACGTCGCCTATCAGATTTCTTATCAGGCTTTTTTTCCCCTACCAGCCTGGTTTAGGGGAGTCAGCATTTGCTGACTGATGTTTTTAAAAGACCTAGCTCCTGATTCCTTGCTCTTTCAGCTTGGTGTGAGCATCAAAGGAGGTGCACTGTACACTGTCAGCCTGAGCCTTATTATACAGCACAGGCTGCTTCAGCAACCTAAGCAGGAGGATTTTAGGTGTTTTTTAGGCCACTGTAGAGGAGTGACTCTTAAAACACCTTTCGCTTGGCAAATCTGCTAATCTGCAGACACCAACGGGTCTCACCTCTCAGCCTCCAGGCGCATCTCTTCCCGCTTCTGCCTCCTCAGCTCCCGGCGCTGCTCAAAGTCCATTTCCTCCATGGTTGTGCCCTGTGCGGTAAAATAAGGTAAAGACATTAATTCATTCACTCAGTCAGTAAAGAAGAGAGGGGAAAGAAAATACCTTCATCTAAATATCCTTGGAGGGCACAGCTACTGGTTCAGCAGCCAACCAAGTTTTCTGTTATCTTATTATCCAAATAGGGCACTTAAAGTTATAATAAACCCCTTAATTCTCTAGATAGTAGTTTTGTTAGAGGAGGGATGGTCATTCCCATCCTGGATTTGATAGATAAGGAAATGCATTTGACTTTGTGATTACTTCTAACAGTGATGGTCGTGTTTTCACCAACACCAACAAATCTCTGTTCAAGTAGCATCTGTGGTCATATAATTGCTGTTAGCCACAGGTGGTGCCAAATTAACCATGGCTAAAGTTTTTAAGGATTAAAACTTTAAGCACAGTCTCTTTCTGCAAGCAATAATGACAACAAGTGTGAGGTCATATCAATCTGTTAGATGGGGATCTAAGCCAAAAAAACTGCACAATGAGGGAGAAAATGAAAGAGATACACGTAGAGAGGAAGGAGAAGCCAAGACAGGATGTTAACTTCATCCCTTAAGAGAAACCTTCACTAAAAATACCCTGGTAGGGTACGTGACAGGCTGTGCTGTGAGGCCTGAGACCACCCAGGAGCTGCTGAGCCTCTCATCACACATCTACGATCCGTGCTAAGTCACTACAAACATCCACTGTACACCGGAGCAGAGCAAACAGATGCTTATCGAGCATTTGAGGGAAAAAGACAAGAATAAAGTTATATTTAAACACCACATAAGTAGGAAAGCGACAAGTGATTCAGACAACAACATGCTTTAAAGTGCATTTTGGAGAAACTGAGAAAGAAAGAATCATCCATGTCATACCTTGGTTTAGCCTTCAAACAATGTATTTTCCTTCACACCATACCAGCTTCTCACAATGCCTTCTCCAAGCAAAAACACAATGCACCAACTTATAGTGATAGTCTCCCACAGCCCGGCTTCAGCTGACAGAAAAGGCAAATGCCTGCTTCTTTCCCCTCCCTGCTAGTCGTCCCTCCCTCCATCCCTCAGTGACCCTCCTTCCTTCTCCCCCCGCAGTTACTCCTCTCTTCCTCCTCAGCCCTCTCTCTATCTCTCCCTATCTGTACTGCTAACTTTTCCTGTGTTGTTTACTGACATGTCAGAGCTTGGCTGAACTGTTTTCAATTCCTGTGTGCCGTTAGCATGTATTCTGCCTGCTTTTTCTTCTGTCCCCATAGTCTACTAAGCATCAGGTATTGATGCACACAAGCATGTAAGTGTAACATTACAGCAATAAGCACATGGATGGGAAACACACACGAGCGACATTCTCAAAGAAACCATGAGGACAAGGGATCCTGCTAACGCTCAACCTCCCTGCTGCATCTTCTCACCCAGTGTGCTCCCCTTTGTGAGCCTGTATAGTAAACACAACCTTGCCTCTCAGCGATTACACTGTAAAAGCACTTTGTGACCAGGAGGAGATATTCTAAACACCGCAAGAATTCACTGTCTATGTTTAGATGCACGCTTAGTGTCATTTGTGAAACCGTGGGGAGGCAAACTGCAATTGGATGTGGGGCTACTCATACAACCGTAATTAAGACGAAATGAGAGCAATAACTAAAACCGACAAGGCCTCCAAACATCACCAGTCTAATCACATACTTCCTAGAAGTAGCGACGCCAAGGGAGACAAACTTATTAGTAACACAAGCACTGCAGTGTATGAATTTGGAGTTATTGATGCAAATAATGCATGATTTATTCATACTTGGTGTTTGGATTATACAAAAACGAACTATAGATCCTTTTAAAGACATGCCATTTACTCTCACAAAATTATCTGTAGGTAAATAAAAATTACACTCAGTTTGTCAAAAGATAAGTGGATTACGTACCTAAGATTTAAATGAATAATAAACCTGCGATAATAGTATTTTAAACTGATTTATGATGTGTGGATTGGCCTGCTCTTTGAATGCAAGACCAAGCAGCAGTCACACTGTCTTGCCTCAGCATGGGGGGATCACTGTGTTGAACGCCGACTGAAAGGGCCCTCAGTGAGACGTCGGAGTGTAACTGTTGTGTACATCACTGAAAGGACCACCCACACTTTGTAAAAGCTAACAGAGGCAGAAGAGAAAGACAGCATTCCATAAAGTTGAGCAACCTAAAGTCACAAGTTTGCAGCACTTTTGGACTTTTTATAAGTTCAGCCTGCCCGAGCCTGTCCGCCATAAGACGTCTTCAACCTTCGCTGCAGCAGTCCATTTATTCCCCCGTTTATCTCCATCTTTTCACCTCCCTTCTGATTCTGTCTGTCTTTCTCCTCCCCCTCTTTTTTCTTTCCCTGTCTGCCCAAACCTTCTACAATGGCTATAATGACACATTTACCAGCCAAATTACTACCTGTCGAGACTGCCAGACCCTGGCAGAGACCCAGTGTCTAAGTGCCAGCCTCTTGAAAAGCCTTAAAATCCAAGTTGATATGATCCTGACAGCCACCGGTATTACACCATGTTCTAATGCCTCTATCGTCTCATGAAGTCTCGAGGTAAAAGCCCCAAAACAATGGACTCCTATCGGCAAAATGAGGCGAAGAGCAGATCAAGCAGAAGTCTGGGATCTGGGCTGAAGAATAAGCACAGGGCAGCAGCGCAGCATCTATTTTTGGCTCTGGTGAAATGTTCCTAAGTCTGGTTTAGCATTCTGTGAGAAGAGAAGAGTGCAGCTTTTTGGCCAGATTTGTTACTGTGATACTCAGCGCAACTATCCCCTCTCGACCTTTAGACAAACACATTAATCTCCACGTTACGGTTATGGAGCTATGTAAGGAATGCTCCTATTCAACTTCTGATTTTAGTGGAGGGGACTTAAAAGAGCCTCCAAATTACTCATTCACATGGCAGTTAAACTCAGCTCCTCCTTTGAATCTTTTTGAGTCTATTTTGGTTGCTGAATAAGGGGAATTAATGTGAAGATAAACAAATAAAAACTAGCTCAGGAAGAATTATGTGCTCACCAGCTTCGAGATTAGCAAATGAAGGAACAAAGGTGGCTTGCTACTCCCAGGATAAAAAAGTCACAGAGCACTTTGTGACTGTTTAAAAGTGACCATTAGTTAAAAAAAAACATGATGTAATCTGTTTTATGCACAGATTAAACAGTACCTATTTTTATAATAAAGACAAAACAGATTCTGCAATCAGGTAAATAATCTGCTCCGTCTCAAATCATGTATTTCTATACTTATATTTGCTATTCTGAGTGCCTAAATGAGTTCACGCTGTTGGAATACTACTCCTAATGGTCAAAAAGGTGAGAGTGGAGCTCTCTGCACTTCTTATCCTTAATGGTTGTCATCATAAAGAAAGGGGAGAAAACCCATTTTCAGCCAGAAGGAGGAGGATATGTTATCTGTACTGGTGGTGCTGCTAATGCAAGCTAGCTAGCTAGCTAACAATGGCAGAATTTTATCAGTTACTGATGTTTTGGTGGCGTTTTATGTATTTTTTGGTATATGAGTACGTTTAATTATCATTTTCACTGTAGAGGAATTAAATTTTAGGGTAGTCGAGAAGGGAATTTTCAAAATGCTTCAGCTGGAGCAACACAAATTCTTGAGTTTGACTTGAGACAACAAGTAAGCACATAGTGCAATTGGTGTACTACATGCAAGTATAGTAATAGATATATAGTCAGTTGTTCAGCTCCTTGCAAATACATATCTAATCAGTAAATCACATGGCAGTAACTCGGTGTGTTTAGGCGAATAGATATGTGGCTGAGGTCGTCTACCAATTGGAAGGCCAGTGGTTTGATCCCCGGTTCCTCCAATCTCCAGTCAGCATGTTGAAGTATCCTTGGGCAACATACTGAACCCTGATTTGCCTAATGCATCCATCGGAGTGTGAGTGTATGTTAGATTTAAAAAAAAAAAAAAAAAAGCATGATTGAGCGAATGAGGCTTGTAGTAGAAGGTGCTTTGAGTGCTCAATTAGAATAGAAAAGTGCTATATAAGTACCAGTCCATTTACCACTGACATGGTCAAGAAGACCTTTAGTTCAAACCAAGCATTACAGTAGGGAAAAAAGAGACTTTGAGCGTGGCATGGTTGTTGGTGACAGATGGGCTGGTCTGATTTCTGAAACTGCTTACCTACTGGGATACACAACCCTGTCTAGGGTTTACAGAGAATGGTCCAAAAAAGAGAGCAGCAGTTCTCTGAGTAAAAATACCTTGTTGATGTCAGAGGAGAATGGCCAGACTTCTTCAAGCAAATAAGCACTTGTTAAAACCGAAGTATGCTGAAGAGCATCTCTGAACACACAACATGTTGAACCTTGAAGCACATGGGCTACAGCAACAGAAGACCACATGGGGTCCCACTTTTGTCAGCTAAGAACAGGAAACTAAGGCTCACCAAAATTAGACAACAGAATACTGGAAAACGTTGCCTGGTCTGATGAGTCTCGACTTCTGCTGCAACTTTCAGATGGTAGGGTCAGAGTTGGGTGTAAACATGAAAGCACTGATCCATCCTGCCTTGTATCAAGAGCTAAGGCTGGTGGTGGTGTAATCGTGTGGGGGTTATTTTCTTGGCCACATCCTGTACCCATCTTCTGATGGCTGCTTCCAGCAGGATAATGCACCATGTCACAAAGCTCAAATAATCTCAAACTGGTTTCTTGAACATGACAATGAGTTCACTGTACTCAAATAGCTTCCACAGTCACCAGATTTCAATCCAATAAGGCATTTGCAAAAACGGTGTGATGCTATCATCTCAATATGGACCAAAATCTCTGAGGAATGCTTCCAGCATTGTTGAATCTCTGCCAAGAAGAATTAAGGCAGTTCTGAAGGCCAAAGGGGGTCCAACCTGGTCCAACCTGGTACTAGGAAGGTGTACCTAATGAAGTGGTGGTAAGCGTATATAACCTTTGACTTTCAGTTCAATGAAACTGTCTAACACTGCAAAACACAAACTGGAGCCTGCAGTTATCATACCTGCCCATACACCATAAAAAGAAGGAAGGGTTATTATTAGGGTTGAGTTTAGAGAGCAAGAACATAAAAGTGAAAACTGCCACAAATGCTGCAGCTCTACAACACACTGCTCTAAAGAGGAGAGACACAAAATGAGGAGTTATGTCAGTCACAAGCACGCAGGTGTTCAGGTAAAGAGAAGTATTGCAGTAAACTGGAATGTAAAAGAAACACTGGCAGAAAGCCAGGGCTTTCTCGTCTCTGCGTCAGTGGAAGAAAATATTTAGTCCACCTGCCACAGTGCTTGGTATGCAGGAGAGTTCATGAGCCACTTTCTCTCTTTTACCAGCTACATGCTATTTGATCTTTCAGAGAAAAAAAACTACTGCAGGAGACCAGATGATACACAAGGTGCATTCAAGTAAAATGAGGTCCACTTGTACAATGAAGGGTTGTTGAATACATGGGCTCTTAACTGTGAGAAGTTTTTCATGAGAAGCAGGATTTCATGCATTTTGACATCAGCTGTCTCCTATCAATGTTTAGTCATCCAGACTTAATTTTTAGGGCTTCTTGTCAAAGGCTGCAGAGGATGAAAATGCTTTGTCTCCACATTCTGACAAACATGAAGCATTTATTGTGACAGCAGGAGTGCCTCTCTATAAATACTGCCGTGTGTCTGCCAGACTAGCTTGATGCACGTTATTCACCTCCCCTTCATAATGGAAATGACTGACACAGTCTCTGCTAATGGTCATTTTAGCTTGATGGTAGACAGTGGATCTCTTTTGTAAAGCTGTGTTTATTACCAAAATACATTATGGATAGATTATACTTGAAGGCTTGAGGAAGTATGCCCAAAATGGCCTCAATGGGCTTTAAGGGATGGATGCCTGCCATTAAATTGATAGAGGTTCCAGACCGATCAGTGGTGGTGGAAACAAACAAAATAACTCTCAGAACATCCTGGAAAGAAATCTGACAAGGGGAAAGGTGATAACTGGGACTATATGTGCTGAGGAGACTGATTGGCTGATGGGGAAAAGGTGTGGCAGATTAAACACAGGTAATACTAATGAAGGGTGGGGTAGGCAATTACAAAAGAGGGAAAACTAACAATGGGGGAATTTAAAACTGACAGGAATACACAAGTAGCAAGGATTATGAAATAAAATAGAACTAACCTGAAACATAAATACAAAAAAAACAAAAAAAACAAACCATGACAAAAACCTATTCTCAATCGCTAGATACAGAAAGAAGAGAAAGGTAAAAACAGTATCACAGGGCTGTTATCAAGTTCACTGAGCAAGATTTACCAATTTTCTTTTTATTTATTCATTATTATTATTATTATTATTATTTTTACAGTGGAGTTAAGCTGATTAAAGTACTATATACTTGGTAATCAAAAGGCAGTATAGCAACAGCCACTTTCTGGGTTAGCCTAACACTATTTTTTAGTTTCCACATCTGCAAGTATGGCTCCGCTTGGGTCAGAGTGACATAAATTTAGTCATTAGTGTATGAATAAGAGGACTTACCAATATAGACACAATACAATGCACCAACTATGCAAACGTCCTTCAGAAGGACTACAAGTAGACTTGAAAAAAGTATAATAAGAATGACTAGTCGTTTGTGGTATACATAATGATGTCCATGTGTGTCTCTGCAAAGGACAATCATCCTAACTTTTGAACTTGTTTGTGCTGTCCTAACAACCAGAACAAACCAATTTTGTTTTGCTCGTGGTTGTTAATATTATCACCTAGGGCTGCACAATTAATTTCAATCTCAATCATTTAGCTTCCCACAATTAAATGAACATGACCGAGCGATACTAAAAATGCGTGCTCCGCCAACAAAACGCAAAGCAAATGCAAATCAAGTGCTCCCTAAATCATTGCTTGCCCGTGTGCCTGCATGTGCCAGTCACAGCTTTTCCCTGCACTGTGGGAGTTTCCTGGATGTAGTCTGGACGAGTAACATTATGTTAAAAGACAGATATGCAACAAAATTCTAATATCTGGCACAGCGGAAAGTGAAGAGCTGGTCCCTCGAAGAGAACCATCATTTGATGTTAAGCAAGAACACATATGCAAAGAGTGCTGTAGAGTTGTGTCCACACTGCAAACCAACACAACTAACTTATTCAACCACCTGAAAACACACCACAAACAGCAGGATACTTAATGCATAAAGTCCAAGAACAACAATGCAATGGTTACTAATGTGAATCGTTCAACATCAACTCAGTCGTCCATAAGAGCGACTGTGCATCCATCTTACAAATACGCACTGAAATCACTGAAAATTCCATTTGGCCAAATATTTTGTCCAATAGGGACTACTAGGGCAGCGCGGTGGCACGGTGGTTAGCCGTTGCCTCACAGCAAGAAGGTCCTGAGTTCGAATCCACCATCTGGCCAGGGCCTTTCTGTGTGGAGATTGTATGTTCTCCCCGTGTCTGCGTGGGTTCTCTCCGGGTACTCCGGCTTCCTCCCACAGTCCAAAGACATGCAGTTAGTGGGATTAGGTTAATTGGTAATTCTAAATTGGCCGTAGGTGTGAATGTGAGCGTGAATGGTTGTCTGTCTCTCTGTGTTAGCCCTGCGACA
>VUQI01020465.1:0-27515 GCA_015106735.1 Paratilapia polleni | reverse complement strand
AATACTGCCTAAGGGAAGCATGTATAATGTAAATAGAATTGGTCCCAGCACAGAACCCTGAGGAACTCCATAATTAACTTTAGAGTGTGAAGAAGACTCCCCATTTACATGAACAAATTGGAGTCTATTCAAAAATATGATTGAAACCACTGTAATGCAATTTCTTTGATTCCCAAGGTATGTTCTAATCTCTGCAGTAAAATATTGTGGTCAGTGGTATCGAATGCTGCACTGAGGTCCAACAGGACAAGCACAGAGATGAGTCCACTGTCGGAGGCCATAAGAAGGTCATTAGTAACCTTCACTAGAGCTGTTTCTGTGCTGTGATGAATTCTGAAGCCTGACTGAAACCCTTCAAATAAACCATTCCTCTGCAGATGATCAGTCAGCTGTTTTGCAACTTCTCTTTCAAGAATTTTAGAAATAAAAGGAAGGTTAGAGATCGGCCTATAGTTAGCTAAGACAGCTGGGTCAAGATACAAACATACTAATACCTCCTAACTGTAGAGGCAGATCAGAAAAATGCGATGATTTGTTTGATATCCGTTTCATGATGATATGGATCATTTTAAAGGGTGAACTTGTTTTCATAGTTTGTTAAGCATTCTGCATTTTAATGTGTACTTGTGGTTAATGAGTTTTGCACCTTCAGGCCAAATTTGTTCCTGTTAATTTAGAAGACTATATTTTAGCTGAGCACCTATAGCATTTCCATCAAGCACACTTTCTTTTTTACTATTCACGCCTGACCAATGGCTCAACAAAAAAGTCAGGTAGAATAAGACGATTTTCAGATTAATTTTAAGAGGAAAAATTCACATTTTCCTGTTGAGGTAAACAATTAGTCAAAATATCTTCTCAAAATCCATGGTTACTTGACCCTTGTGGCATTACAAGATTTATTTTTATTATTACTAGAAAAAGCATTTTGTGACATTGTGAAATTATTACTGCTTTAATCAATCATGTCTTGTTAAACTTCAAATTTAGGCCTCAGTCACCCAGGCTTAGAGACCGATTGTCAACCACCTGGCAACCTCTGGTCGCTAGGGAAATATGTATATTCCCTGACCAGTTGGTGAGTGGTTGCTGGAAGTTGCTGGCTGTCACTAGGTGAAATTGTTCACAAAGAGGGTGCTGCACCTCCTTGTGATTGCTTTGGTCACTAGTAGTTGCCACAGTTGCATGTAGTTTGCATGGAAGATGCCAACTTGTTTGCAAACACTCACCAACTAACCACCAAGTGGTAGTGGAACTTGAAAAAGTGTGACACAAACCCGAAATGGAGAAACAGTCTCCTTCAAAGTAAAAGTTTCCAAAGGCGCAACTTTTACTTTGAAGGTAAACTGTCTCCGGTTTGCGTCGCTCTCTTCACAGTTTCACAACCGCTTAGCGAGCAGTTGGCAAATGTATACAAACAAGTCTGCATCTTACATGCAAACTACGGGAAACTACAGTAATCTGCAAGGGACCAAAACAATCGCAAGGAGGTTTTCGGTGCAGCACCCTATACCTCTGTGTGACCAATTTCACCATGCAACTCCCAGCAACCGCCAGCAACCATTCACCAACCGGTCAGGGAATACACATTTCTCCCTAGCGAGCGGTGGTTGCCAGGCGGTCGCCAACTGGTCTTTAGGCCTGAGTGGCATGGGCTTAGCAATCGATTTCACAGCGACTGCCAGCAACCACTTGCAACCGGTTGAGGAATACTAATTTTTCCCTAGCCACCGGTGGTTGCCAGGTGGTTGCCAACCGGTCTCTAGGCCTGTGTGCCCGGGGCCTCATTGACACCAATCACTGCTCCCTCACCCTTCAACCAAACCTATTCCCCTTGTCTTAGCTGTATATCCATAACTTACACTATGCACCTCCTAGTCAACATTATGCACTTGCATTAAAAAACTATTAATATTCTGTTGTAAACTCGTTGAGCAATTTATGTAATGTGCCAGTGTGATTGGAACAACTGTTAAAGAAACATGAGACTGGTATTGAGCCTGCCTGTGAATATTTATTAATTTGCTATACAAAAAGGAAAATAAATTTGTTCATAGGGCCTCATTGTCCTTGTGCACATGACCTAGTGATTTGTGCCTATTGTAACACTTGCACTCTAAAAGGCATTCATCTCTAGCTGAATGAAAAGCAGCCCTTCCAGCCACTTGTGCTGCTTTAGTGTTTGAATCAAAAAGTTGGCTTTCACATAGATTTTATTGACGTGCACAGGCCTTCTGAATAATTTCAGAGTTGGTTGGGTCTAGGACAGAGTCTGAGCTGCTGCTGAAACACTGTTTGCAGTTTCTGATGTTCACCTCCATTATCCACCACCCTGCAGGTACAAGCCATTTCTCTCGCTGGCTGTGCACTGCCACAGAGGCAGGTTGAATCTGTGATTGTTTTCCAGCCAGGCTTCTATGATGGATGACTAGCATGGCTGCTTAATATGATGCCTACACACCATAGATGCAGCACATCCAAGAATTGTGTGCAGATACACTCTACTTATTGCTTGGGTTGGTTTCCATCTTTTATTAAGCTCAGTGATGGGTGGTGTGATGAGTGGGTTTAATTTAATGGTGGGCATTAAACCTCACTGATATAGCAAGATACATGCAACATATGGTATATAGTCAGAAAACATGTCTAAATTCTGAATGTCAGCCATTAAGACACATTAAGCTGAAATGGCTTCAGCAGCCAGTATATTCATTGCAGGTGCTCTGCTCTACTTCCAACACAGAAACTCTGACAGTTTCTAGGTTTTCATTGGCTGAACAGTCTATCTCTAAATGCATTAATTGAACTAATAAGGGAACAATCTAAATCCAGAAGCTGACCTTTTACCATTAACTCTCCACCAGCATGTTCTAAATGTTAACCTTGTAACCTGAATTCTCAGGAGACATTAGTGTGGCAGTATCTTATGAGAAGAATCAGGCAATCTGCCACTGACTCATGTCATTACAGGTTCAGCTGCAGCTACAGAGCAATTAGCTGTAGGTGCAAGTGCCAAGATGAACAGGCTTTAGTTAATTACTTAAGATATTTGACCCCCATTGGCATCTTGGTTTAAACCCTTTGAATTAATTAATGGACAACAAAATCTATATTCAAAATAATTCTGATTTCATAAGCAATCCTACTGCAGCAGTGACCGCCAGCCTTGTCTGCTTTCATACAAGAGTTAGCAAATGGATTTTATGTATTTTTGTTGTCTCTATGCCCCTTTACATACATCAAATACCAATACTGGAAAACAAGCTATATGGTGAATATGTACCAAAAATGAGCAGTGCTTTAGCCAGCCTTTGCCTGTGTAAACAGCGTGGCCTGTCAGCCATCTGATATTAATGGGTGTAATTTTGATGTGTGTGTCATGGGAAAGTGCCGGAGTAAGAGCACTAGGTCTTTTGTGTCTGTGTCTTTACTCAGCAAACCCGTTATGCCTATAACGGTGGTATTAGAAAGAGGTCTGGCTTGTACCTCATTAGGGGAAGAGCAGAGGTGGCCTCGGGGCCTTTCAGGACAGGCAGGGAGAGAGAGATTGACAGAGAAGGAGAGACAGATTGACTGCTTAGTCACAGTGGGGATAAAAGCGCACTGCACCAGTTTAACTACACAAACACAGGCACAAAACAACAACATACAGATATGTATGCAACATGTGGCACCTGTTTGTGAATTCTATAATTACACCGATGGCATCAATGACCAAGTTTGTTTTTGCCTCCATATTCAATTGAGTTATTGAGTTGCTTTTTATTTAGCAACAGTTGTGTAGGTGTGATTTGATCTGAAGATATTTCTTATGGATAATCTGGATTTGGAATTTTGATTCAGAGGAATTGCACATATCATGTCTTTAAATAATTAAATAATAACAATGCTATCCAAGTTTTTCTACTCCACATGAACTAAACAAGAGCACGATTAGTTGTGACACAATTAGGACAAGCTGTAAACAGAAGACATCATGGCAGCCAAAAAATAGCACTGAGTTGACCAATATCCTGAAGAAAAAAGGAAACTACCCAAGATACTGATCACCAATTCAGGCCACAACTTTCATGAAAAAACTAGAGTGAAAATTGTTGTTAATTGGGCAATTATCCATAAGTTTAAGTGATCGGCTTTGTATCCAGGCAACCACATGCACAATCTATCATAATTTTAACTAAATATATGGGAAAATTGTGATTAAGTCCGTGGATATTGATTCTACCCAAAAAGACTCTTAATCATTTCACCAAACCCTAAAGCTAGTTTCTACTGATTGTAACTGATTTTTGTGTATGTATGTATTATCAATACCAGAATGGTATAAACAAAGTGGTCATTCCCCTATCAATAGTACTATGCTTTATGTCTGATACTGTTTTTGCATTAAAAAGTTAAATTACTTGATTAAAAATTTAAAAAATTTTCAATCGCTTTAAAAATGCAAATACTTTTCTTTTCAACATTTTATGGACTACTTAAAAGATGTTTTCTACATCAAAGTACAAAGTCAGTATAAGTGTAATTCTTCTACAGCACACCTGTACTAGCTGTTACTTGTTAGATGAAGACAGGCCTCCAAACCATAGGATGTATGAAGCAGATGAACCTGTAACATCACTCACTGGTTTGCAAAGCTGACCATTTTAGCTGTCACCATCTCAGCTGTTTGAAATCAGACATCATGCAGAGGGGTTGATCTGACTGAGAAACTTCTCTACATGAAACCAGAGGACTCCTTCCCTGCCAGACATTAGAAAGAATTCAAGTTTTAGGAACCTCCACATTGATTTCATTGAGGTTCTTTAGTATAATAACACCATGTGCAATAGCCACTGGGTTGGCTGTAAGCACTGTGGGTGTTTATTGTGATCTTGAATATCATCTTGCATCATGTTCAGGTTCAGTTCACAGCTTGGCAACATTCACCCCAGAATAATACAAGTTGTGTCTTATAATACTCCATCTTTAATGGATGATAAACACCTAAAACTAAAGAGCTGTATAGCAATTATTGCTACTTGTCACTAGGCTTCTTTCTTGTTGTGGAGACACATAACTTTACTTACTAAAAGGGAAAGGAGAGCAACGAGAACGTAACTTCCTTTGTAATTGTTATGTCTCTCGGGACATGAGCACAATTTGCCCCTCCCTCATTTCCACAGCAGGATATGTCTTTGAGCAAGTCATTTAACTTCCCCATCGGCTCAAGTCCTTGGCTGCTTATGGGTAAGAAGACAAACTGTGAGCATCAACTAGGGCTTGTCTTACAAAAAAACAACAGCAAAAAAACCCAAAAAAAACAATTCACTGCTCTGCTCATTATTACACCTACGCTGCTTCTCCACACATTCCCTCTTCATTCATGTTTTCTGTGAATTTATTCCCATTAGTGGACCATGTACACCACATTGGGTTGTGAAACTAAACAGACATAAAACACCTATGCAACAAACAATCTTTGCAATCTGACCCTTACAGCTGTTTAACCATTAGTGACAAGCTGTTAGGATTTGGAGGGACATCGATTTTGAAATCAAGTTTGTTTCCCTCGAATGTGTTTTGCCAACTGGGAGCCATAGCTACCTCAGTCTGCCAAGGAGCAGATTTTCAAGCTACGCTGCCTGTCTGCTTATGACTTGTGTTTCTGCTTCTCTTCCCACCTCCCTTTGTGTTGTCCTTGGTGTTCCAGTGTTGTACAGTATGATTGAGAGTGTATATCCCCCTAGAGTATTCCGTGGATCTAAGTCATTTAATACAGAGTGTGAAGGGCATCACACACACTAACACACAATACACACAAAGATCAGGGTCACCATTTTGACCTTTTTATGTACACACAGACAACATGCACACTCTTACAACTTCAAGTAACAGAGATTGCAATACTGCAGCACATTAGGGGCAGAAGATACTTGAGAAGAGATAGATCAGATGAGCATTTGTTCCACATCCATTCATCTATGATTCCGCCCCTGCCCTTTTCCTCTCATTCTCTTTTACTTTCATTTCTCCTCTTACACTTCATGAAATACCACTGATTTCTGCCTCCCCAAAGGCCACTTGTGAGGTAAGCCTGTCCATGTAATTCCACTGGGCACCTCCAGGAAATTCAAAGAACCAATCAGACACAATTGTAGATGTCATAATAAGAACTTATTGCAGCTAATTGTGGATTGAGCTCTTTTGGTTTATTGAAAACTTCAATGCATACATATGATGCAGTTAAATTTCATGTAATAGTGAGTGGCCAATTTTAAATGTGGAAAAGTTGGCATTATGTACTGTAAGAACTGTGAACTAAAAATGAATGTAATTTCACTAGTGTAGTAAAAAAAAAAAAAAGAGCACCATTTCTCCAAGGCAGTCTGGTAGTGGAAAACTGTTTTTCTACTACCAGGACTTGGCAGGTAAGTTGTTCAAAGCATCTTGAAAACTTACCACAGCTGTTTCTCTCTCTACATTTAATCCCAGACTGACTTTGTTGATCCCATAATGTTAGGATCAGAGTTCATGCAGGCCTTTTTGCTAATGCTTTTGCGTTGGTCCTACACAGGGCTTAAGAACAGCTTTGCAGGTTGTTGCTGTTTACTGTCACCAGGAAGCAGTGTCACAAACAACCAGCCTGTGGTCTACTCTTCCTTGTGCTGTTGTTGGTCTTTCAGCCAGCCATGGAGAAAAGTGAAGTTATAACATACAAAGAGCTGAAGTGAAACCGAGTGTTAAAAACAATAAAAAGTGTTGCCACTGTCTGTGCTTTTCATGCTGTATTTGATGACCTTTGATGTTTTTTCATGCTTCTACAGTTCATGGTGAACTCCGCTGTCACTCCCTTTCCTGTTCCGGCCCACTTTTTAACCAATCAGCATTCAACCTATGCACAGCCCTGTTGGGTTTTTAAAGGACAGCACGTTCATGTTTTAAAAATAAATGACTTGGTCTCATTTAAAAAAAATAATAAAAAATAAATATATATACTGTATGTGTGTGTGTGTGTGTGTGTGTGTGTGTGTGTGTGTGTGTGTAAATAATCACCAAATGCTTTCTGACCTTCCATTTTAGAAGTAAACAGTGGCACCATGTAAACAAATAAATTAATGCATCCTCAAAAACATAGAAGCTGCACAATGGTGCAGTGATTGGTCCTATGGTCTCAGAACAGGTACGTTTCTGGTTTGAGGGCTGGGCCCACCCTGCCTCTCGCCCTTTGACAGCTGGAAGTCAAGCAGTTAAGGAAATGGATTGATGGATAAATACACAAAAGCAAGTCAACTAAACAAAATGACCTATTTGCCTAACATACTATAATACCCCCAATACAGCCTTGTGGGGTGTTATTAAGCCAATACCTACACAGAAGACAAACATTAATATAAATTTAGTGTACTTTTACATCTCATTGAAGCAATGTTCTGTTCATCCTCAAAGTAGTTGAAATTAAAATCTTTGCAGTGGCTTGGAAGGGAAGCTGTGAAAAAAGCTAATTTCTACTCAGAAAAGATCTTTTAAAATGGCCTTGACAAAATTATTGATAACCTTTAGAAGTGGTTATAATTAAGCAGATTGTGGTGATATTTCATGTAGACTATTGTCTTTAATTAGTTTCTTCAGTCTTGTAATCAGTCATCCAGCGCATTTAAAGTGAAACAAGTATTCATTGTACTGTTGTTGTTATATACAGAGCACTAAATATAAACAAGATAAAGAAAGTGAGTCTTTTGAGGAGATGAGGAAAAAAATATTTATTATATTATTAGGAAGTTTCAGTACAATGGTACCTTAGCCAGCCTCCATAGATATTGCCACAAAAGGAGAACTGACACATCTAAGTTGTTTTATTGGGTTTCTTTGCTGTATCTGGCATATGGAAGACTTAGACCTGTGCAAGGCACAATGAAAGCAGAAGATTACCAAGACAGTCTGAAGCATACATACTTTGTCTGTATACTTTGTATGAAGTATTCCCAGTGTATCACAGTGTATCACAGGAAGTCCCTCAGCAGCCTGAGCCTATAGCAGCATAACTGAGGGATGAGGGATTAGGGTCACCTGATCCAACCCTAACTATATAAGATTTATCAAAAAGTAAAGTTTTGAATCTAATCTTAAAAGTAGAGAGGGTGTCTCTCTCCCGAATCCAAACTGGGAGCTGGTTCCATAGGAGAGGGGCCTGAAAGCTGAAGGCTCTGACTCCCATTCTACTTTTGGAAGCTCTAGGAACCACAAGTAAGCCTGCAGTCTGAGAGCGACGTGCTCTATTAGGGTAATATGGGCCTATGGTTGTTTACACCGATAAATTTCCTCTCATTAAGATAGGTATTAATTGGCACTTTGTAACCTACCACTATTCACGCTCATCTGCCTGTGGTCTGACTAGCAATAAGTAAGCAAAGCAAAATGGGCACGTGACCTCGACTTGTCCTCTCCTCAAGATTTTATAGACTGCAAATGCCTTAGGCTGACTGCCCTTACAGACTCTACAGTGAAAGCATGAAGTCCCTCTTAGACAGGGTTAATGGGGTAATCATATGGTGTATATACTATAATGACAGGTGGCTGAGCCAGAAGCTTTACAACATATACTCATACCAGAATAAAAGATCAACTGGTCCTTCAGTATGAAGACGATGAGTTCAAAGACAATACTGGTAGGCCGAAGGCTCCAGTAATTTGCCTACTAACACTGGCAGTGTTTAAGTAGCCTGAGGGCAGTTCTCATTTTGAAAATTCATTTATGGGAGATGATTATTGAAACTGGGACTTTACAACCTGCAATTAACACAAATATCTCACATCATCATTTAATTAAAACTTATTAAAAAAGGACAAATTGCTGTCCTTTAGGGACGATTCCACTCTCCTGCCATCATAATATTGAGCCATTTAGTGCTAAGTCCCCTCCTAAATTCCAAAAAAGCCTGGTGGTTTTTTTACACCAGCTCTCATAATGCTATTAAATATTGACAAATCGGGCCCACCTGAGATCATCCTTGACCAAGCTCCCCTCTGCCCTTCTATCTTTGAAGGTGGTTGTGTCACTTTAGGCCTTTTTCTCAGTTTAGCCCATCTTTCTTTGCAACTCCCCCATCTAACAGTATATGTCTTCTTGCCGCTGTAAGCCTTTCTTTTCACTTTCACACAGTTCTGTTTACTTGTACACTGTGAAATTACCCACATGTTGAAGTTCACACTGAATGTAAACTATATGTTTGTGAGCTTTTGTTTAACAGCTTGCATAGTGCAGTCATAATGTGTAAATGAGGTGCAATAAACCTGTTAGTAGGAGTATATAGTTTATTATTGTCCATCTGAATGTGTAGATGTCAGCTATGAATAATTATTGACATTGATATGTTCTGTAAAAAAGAAAGGACTCCCTCTGATTGTTAATTTGCATGTTTGAGCCATGCAAATTAGGTACCTTTGAGTGAATCTGAGTGTGTTAGCAGTTGTGTTTCTGGTGCTTTTTATCAGATGCATGCTGAGTAAGACAGCTTTTTTTTTCAGGATCTTGAGTAGCTTGAGTAATAATGTTTTGGGATTGTTCAATCAGGGGCTTTGCTATAGCATTAAGCATTTTTTTTAATGTCTTGGTAAACTGGAGGTGCTGCTGAGCTTCAGGGTGGCAGGACTGATTCAGCTACTGTAACAAAGATATCTAGTATAGTGACAGGCAGAACAATAGAAGCCTGTGCCCCAGATGAAGACACCAGGGTACTCATAGGCACATTGTTATATAAGGTATATAAGCTCCAAGAAGAACATGAAATGCAAAGCAATACAGTTTTTTCAAAATCAAGTGAGATTTCACTATCTAATTATCAGTACACTTTTCAATTTAATATATATTATTTGTGTTACACTACTTTATTAAACTAAAAAAAATTTGCTGTTACTGTTGTGTTCAGTGTTTCTGATACATTTCCAAAACTACAGACTGCAGAACAGTATAGAAAACCTGACCAAGCATATTTCAAGTGTTCACTTAAATATTTATTTTAAAAAAGAAACACTTCTTTTTTAAAATAAATATTTAAATAAATATTGAAAGGTGTAACTGTCTTCAAATGGACTTCCCACCACTTGAGATATTATCTTAGATGTCTCAGATTAGTGTATCACAGTCATGGATTTCTTGGACTTGCTACTGCTAGATATGGTGGTTCTAGCTGCTGCCAGTTTCCATCAGACTTGTGCTGCCACTGACAGGTAGGCCACTGAGATTTGGTGTTAATGGAATGTGTGTTTACTGCTGGGAGATGTTAGTGAGCTTCGTGCTGGCTGTGAAAATCCAGTTCATTCCTGAACAGAAAGTCTCAGGTCATTTCAGAGAACTGAACAATGGAGCAGTAACTGATATTTACCATATACAAATACCTCTTCCTTCTCATTTTTTGAGCTCATTGTTTTTACTCATGTCTACATGTTACGCGCTGACTGACATTCTCTTTGAACTCACTGCAAATATTCACCCAGAGGAGCATGCAAAACGCATGCATATTAATTTTCTGCAGCTTGTGACAGTCAAACCCTCTTGAACATCGGTCACACATCACTTATTTCCATCTACAAGTTGCTTTTGTGCCATTTCTGTTACTCCCAGTGCAACAGTACATGAATATATGCTAATATGTGAGGCTCATTATGCATCTGACGTGCCTTTGGTTTAAAGTGTCAGTTTTAATTGTCCATTTGCAACTGAATAACACAGTGTTTGATGTATGATTGACAGATTTGATATGTGGATTGTGTAAACTGTTGCTCTGACAAGGCAAGTCAAACAGCTGTCAGACCAACCTGTTCTAGCAGTCGTTGAGCCTCCCTCATGCATCCCCATTGCCATACACACAGACAGTCTCACTATCTTAGCAGTCAAACCAAGAGCTTTTATTGCAGAATAGGGGTTTGGGATTCAAGTAAAATATTTTTTTTTTCCTTGCCAAAAATAATGGATTCATAATTACAATAAAATGGGACTTAAATTCTTAGCAGAAAATATGGTTTGGTTTCCACATACAATTTAATGTTATTGTCAGACAGTCAGCATGATTAATACCTAAGGTTGACTGTGGTGCCAGCTAGTGAGTCACTAAGCCATCACCTCTCCCCCTAGCCAACAGTGTGTGTAAGGTGAGGGCCAGAGTTGTAATTGTCATTATTATAGTTGATGATAGTTGCTGATCCTGATGCCTACCTGTAATAACACATAGCTACAGTATTGTGGTTCCAACAGTCTATCACTACTCTGCCAAAACCATGTATAGTAATTTGACACTAAGCGCATAAACTCGAACAGTGTATTTGTGTGCTTATGTATGTAATTTAGTGGAATAGATGACTAAAATATCATCAATTTACATGTTTTGTGCTTTTTATTCATTTTATTTTTTTATTTTTTTTATTTTCATTGAACATAGCGATGAATATACACATACACAGGCAAGCTTTCTCACTCAGCAGGAGGAGCAGGGGACTGAGATTTGAGAATTAGATTGAGGAAAATTTGGTGTATTGCTTTAGAGTGTTTTCCTCCACTGTATAAATACAAAGGCCTATTTGTCAAGTATGACACTGATACTTAACAGCAGTCTGTGCTGGAAGACTGTTGGTGTCCCCCTGCGGCTTTAATAAAATTGGGATTTTACCAAAATTATTCTGAGTGTCTATGTCTATGTGTGTAAATGGCTATGTTTTTATTAAACAAGCATGCACGAGCCAGTAGAGAGAGGCATATTCAAAATTAGTCACAAGGAAGGATTGCCATACTACAGTATTTTTAAAGATAGTTCAAATGTGCTGTTTTCTTCCAAACCAAAAACCTCCCTCAGCAGTCCTTCCAGTATTTTCTTGTCTTGCAGCTGAATGAATTAATGCTAATTCAACCATTCCCTACATTTTCACATAACGCACTTTTTCTAATCTATTTATCTTTTGCATATTGTTACCATTATTTATTTATGACACCTGTGGCACAAAAACATTAATTCTCAGGATATATTTTGTCTCTTGCTGCAACTAATTAGATGCTTTTAGTATTGTGGGTTGTTTAAGCTGTATTAATTGAGTTTTTGTTACTAGGAGTAAGAAAAACGATGCAGCAGAAACGAGCTTTGTTTATGGATAATATGTTAGCAAACATGCAATGAAAACAGAGTGAAATGTGTTGTGCATTTCGAGTTCTTTTGAGTCAAGTAAAATCTTTAAAGGGAGAGATTTGGTCTTTTGTAGTATATATAGAAATTTCAGTATACAGTCTTCATTATGGCGTATATATCTGAAACCTTCTCACATTTAGAGCCTTTAAAGCCCTGCTCAGAAAAGCTATGATTACACTGCAGTTCGTTTTCTGTGATTTCATCTCACCATCTTAGCCTGCGCCGGCTTTCTGTGAGCAAAGAAACAAGAGGAGAGTTACAATAGCCGACATTTTATTTCACAATCCTATTCAGTATTCAGGGGAGGCTTAAAATGAAAATGCAATGGGTACAACTCTATGCAGTATGATTGCATGTCTGTCTACCTATTTATGCCAGCTGACAGTAAAAGTAATCTATGCCATTGTCCTCATAATTCCTCTACAATCTGGTCTCTGCAGTGGGACTTGTAGTCAATTCTGATGCTCAAGAAGAATCACTGTTATCTTTCCATGAGGTCCATATCAAATGTGTTACTGTAAGTTACTCTAAAATATCTTTAAATATTGCATTACAGACCAATCTAATTCTTGCACTGAACATTTATTCTGTAAACTTTGGTGCAGAAAGTGTAAGAAGAACTACACCCACCAGAAATGTTATTAGTTACACCTAGCTAATACCAGATTGGACCCCCTTTTGCCTTCAGAACTGTCTTAATTCTTCGTGGCATAGATTCAACAAGGTGCTGGAAACATTCCTCAGAGATTTTGGTCCATATTGACATGACAGCATCACACAGTTGCTGCAGATTTGTCGGCTGCACATCCATGATGAGAATCTCCTGTTCCACCACATCCCAAACGTGCTCTGGTGACTGTGGAGGCCATTTGAGTACAGTGAACTCCTTGTCATGTTCAAGAAACCAGTTTGAGATTATTTGTGACACGGTGTTTATACACCACTACTGCATTTAATCATTAGTTACTATTAAACTCTGTCTTTCTCCCATAGTGTGTCTTTTGTCCTGTCTCCCTCTGCTCTCTTCTGTTTCCCCTCACCCCTCAGCTGGTCGCAGCAGATGGCTGCCCCTCCCTGAGCCTGGTTCTGCCGGAGGTTTCTTCCTGTTAAAAGGGAGTTTTTCCTTCCCGCTATCACCAAGTGCTTGCTCATAGGGGGTCATCTGACTGGTGGGGTTTTCTCTCTAATATTGTAGGGTCTTTATCCCACAATATAAGGTGCCTTGAGGCAACTGTTGTTGTGATTTGGTGCTATATAAATAAAATTGAACTGAACTGAATGGTTTGTTATCCTGCTGGAAGCAGCCACCAGAAGATGGGAACACTGTGGTCATAAAGGGATGGACATGGTTAGCAACAATTCTCAGGCATGCTGTGGCATTTAAACAATGCTTTTTTTGATGGGAACAGTCTACAGTGTTGTAGTTTTCTGTCTTAACAGAAGAACTAAACCTAAGGAGGCTTTAAAAAATAAGCAAAAGAAAACAAATGAAAGCAAAGAATGAAAGGAAATTTGATGGCAGGAATGTTTGTACTTCAGGTTTTACAGTGGTGAGTAAATAGAAAGGATGCGTGGAACAGAAGGTATTATCGAGGCGCTTAATATATCTCCATCTCCGTAATATCTTCACCCCTTACTCTCTTTTACCACTTTTTTCTTTTTGGAATTACGTTTTTTAGTCATTTTTATGCCAAGCATAACCTGAAGGGGCAGTGTGCAAGTTAGCCAGTTTGGCTTCAGTACAGTAGCACTGCAGTAGTAAAGATATGTCAGTCTGTGTTTATGTTTCTAAAAAGAGATGCTGAACTGAAATTGATATCGTAGGTTTCGGTGTGTTGAAAAATGAGGGCAATCACTCAACTCAGTTTTCATTTTACCCCTGTATCGAGCATATTGGAATTTGTGCTGAGCTCTAAAATGAATGAGCTGATCTCACTGAAGAGCCATTAGTGTTACAGATTGCATTGACTTTCACTCCAAAGCCTGCCAAAGCTTTTGTCTCTACTCAGCGGTGATTTAGCCTGCGAAGGCTTGTGCTACATATCTAAGCTACCAATGACACTGATTGGCCACATTTACTTTCAAGGGTATCAAATCAGCATTGTGTTTTTAAATTTATGTTCCACTTCTCATTGCTGTCAAACAAATAGCACCCTGTTGGAAGAAGGGGTTAAATATTTAACTGCTAACAAGCATGATGCTGTTCTTTGTGTTGGGAATCTAAGTAAGAAATCTTTCACTTCCAGTTAAATCTTTCCCGTTCTGTGCTCTGGGTTATCAGGTGTTCATTGTATGAAAGTATTTTACACAGTTGAAAACATGCGGCTGTAAAGTCAGTCTAATTGAACAATAAAGTGCCATAATCCCCCTGTGTGCCTAACGATATAAGCTGCAAGGAATATTCAGTACTCAATTAATTTTGGAATGGGCGTCATTCAGTGCTGTTTTTCTGTTTTTCTTCTCTGCTGAAAGCCTCAAGGGGAGACTTTTGACAGCTGTTATTTGCATAGTTTTCCTAGAAAAAGTCTGTGAAATGATCTTGATGTGTTGACAGTCCTATCCAGCTGTTCCTCTGGGCTCTCCTGAGCAATAACTATAAGGTAGTGTGAGAACATGGAGGGACGGCCTTATTGCTATCCTAGGCAGTGAGTGGCTGAAGGTTTATATCAATAGTATAAACACTACAGGCAGATCCAGGTAAACCTCATGTAAAGACCTTTATTCATGTGGCTGACTCTCTGGTGTCACAGTGCAATGATTGGGGATTTAACTTTTTTTCTTTGCCTTTATGGTCCACTGATTCAATATAGTAAATATATAAATTAATAGATTGCCAGAAAAGCCTGCCAAATAATCATCTGTTAGCTGGCTCTGTTACTGAAAAGGAATCTGCTTTACTTTCCTTTAACTTCTATTTCCTTTTATTTAGTGAGTTCAGAAACAATACATACAGCACAGTACAGTAAAAGAACTAAAAAGTCACAGTAACAAAGTTGCATAGCATGGTAAGACTTGCTCGTGACTCATTTGCTCATCTGGTTTTATTCTTACATACCAATACATTCCTGTTGGTGGCTTAGAAGGGGCACTCTTATACTATCTCCTCTAGTTCTAAAATTGGTACATATGAACCACAAGCAGAAGGTGAATATTATGTGGACAGAAACCTTTCAAGGGAACTACACTATCATAAACATCTACAGTACACAACATTACGTTGGCATATCTACTACTGTATACAGTTGCTGATAAAGATTTTGTCTTTTTTATATGGATTCTACCTTTAATGGGCTTAATGGGACACAGTGTTATGTTGTTAACAGCATAAAAAGTTATAGTTACCATAAACAACATTATAGTCTACATGGGACACATGTCAGCGACACACACTAAAATCTGTGAGAAAATATGTAAATTAAATGAAACAACCTTAAGGGCTTTAGTAACACATAATTACTTCCACACGTTCTGGCTTTGTGCTCCAGTAGAGCAATTTTGGCCGGAGGTTGTGGGGGAGCTGTCCAGGGTCCTCGACCTCAGCTTCCCACAGTCCCCCTCTAGTTTACTTCTAGGCGATTTATCCTCATTGACCATACCCAAACGAACTTTTATCTTAATAGCTTTAACCATAGCCAGAAAAAAAAAAAAAGTTTCTTAACTGGAAAGACAGAACAAAAATTATAAAGAAATCAACAGCTCAACCTGCTGACAGAACACGCTAATTTAGACAAACTGACTTCAACTTTAAAGGACAGAGTGGCCAAATTTGAAAAAACAAAAACAAAAACCCAGAAACAAAGGGTCTCCATTCTTACACTACATCCAGAGCTGATTCTTCTTACCATACCCACGATGTACTTAGAACCAAAATGTGGCAAGAAAATATAATATAATATAATATAATACATGCTAAGACTGTCCTACCATGATTGGTACATACAACCCACCTTATCCCCCTCAGTGTACTACTTCTATATGCTTTTTTTTTGTTTGTTTGTTTAATGTGAAATTGTCGTCTGTCTTTGTATTCTTTTACTTATTTTCAAATAAAATTTGTACAAAAAAAACAGCCTTAAGATGAGCTAATATTTGGTTGACATTGACCGCATCTTTAAATCTCACTCTTTAATTTTTGCCCATCTCTGAATCAGGATACCCAGCTGAGACACTCTAGATAAACACTTCCTCAAATCCAGAGACTGCCTAATACCTCAACACAAATGGACTAGCATTTCCATAATAAGCACACAGGTGCAAAGACAGAACTGTGGCCCTTCTCCTGATGAAAATGACATTGTGGCTACAGTTGCACCTCGGCTGGCTTTGTGCCTGTATGAATATAGAAGACCTACTCTTTCCAATCCAGCTGCACTAATCTTCCAGTCTCCCATCTTCATACTGCCTGACATTTGGATGCTTTGCCCTCCATGCACCTAACAGACCAAACTGGCTTACTCTGTTTGGTAGGATGAGTCTTGTTTCTGTTGAAAATACAGTGTTTTACAACTTTCAAGCATACTCAAGCATACTTTCTAGTAGAAAACAGTCACTGTGTTTGCATTGACCTTGTCACTGACCCCATCCCCCCACCCCACACCCTCAATGTCTTTAAAAAAACAGAAAGTCTCTTTATGATCTGGAACATAAAACACTCTCAAAGAGAAGACACTGTCCTCTATCGCTGCGTACCAGAACCACCCACTCCTTCATGCTTCGTAAATGTCAGCTTGAATAACGCCAGACCTTGATGAAAAGTGAACAGAGCTTGTATTAATCATCTGACAATCACTTTAAGAAAGTGTGATGAGTTTAAAATAGGATTAAAAATACCTTCAATGACACTAATGGTTTACATTTGTGAATCATGTTGTGAATTAAGGATGACATCTGTGGATTTTTTCATGTGCAATCAGCACATTCCAAAAACTGCCTGACAGAACTACATGCAATTTGGGGAAGTAAAAATTAAACAAAATATAGAAAACTGTTACATCTAGAACACATTAATTGCACACAGGGAAAAACTACAAAAATAAAATTACTAGCACGATAAAAATGAAACAATTTATTATCTTAAACCTGCTATAATTTCTTTTTAGGCCTCTTACAGGCACAAAAGTTTGCCATATCTTGAGCTTTAAAGTTGGTATGGCAAACCCTTTTAGCAAACAGTTGCTTATTTACATGAGCAGCAGAGTGGGAACGACATTATAATTCATTTGGAGTCATATTACTGTCCACCTGGCAAATGCAAGTCAAATATTCCCTCTCAGGGTTTTGGTCCTTTTCAACTCCTGATGGAAACAACTTACATTGTTTGATACAGGCCCAAAAATTTTTTCATGCTACTTTATGTCACCTTCATCCATACTAGAGAGATGAAAAAGGGATTTTATCTTTCTAAATGTAACAAAATAACAAAGACCAAAAACACTGTTACCCAGGAATAAAGAAAAAAACAGAAAAGTCATTAAAACTCCCAAGTGCCAAATATTCACTTAACAGCAGTTTGACACTGTCTGTAATAGATTCCTAGCATGCAACGAGAGATGGCATGAGCAAAAGAGAGATGAAGCACTGTATATGCGAAGGTTTATCAGTATTCTGCACAGATGTGTTTTTTGTGTATCCCACTTGATGCTGGCTGATGTATAAATGGTGTTCTCTTCTTTGTATATTTTTCAGGTGGCTGTGACAGGGGCACCCCCGGGGCAGGACCCATGAGGAGTCATAGAAGATGCTCACAGCCTGGGCGCTTCTGCTCTTCTTAGCCATGTGGGTGAGAAGCACCTCTGGTGGCCCGCTCTCCTTTCGAATAGGTAAATTGTAAAACTAAATCCCAGTATTGTACAGGCTAGTAACAGTGCCAGGCTAGTAAAAATATATGTCTGCACACGCTGGAAACCTTTTCTTCTAATAATTCATAAACATAATGACTCATACTGTATATATTGCATGCATAAAATTACATTATGTTTCATAGTAATTGAAAAATCAGTGAATGAATGAATGAATTTCAGTTTTTAATCGTCAAGCATGAATTAAAATGACTTTTCTTTAGAAATGTCAGTTCAAATAGCTAGATACCCTAACCTTTACGGTCTCCCTTGGTCTTGATAAAACTGGCTCAAGAAATTCAATCACAAATGTTGAAAAATAGCCATGTTTTCCCAGGAACACATGGCCTGAGGTATCAACAGGCTAAAAAATTCATGTGTGTGAATGTGACACAGTCCTAATTGGCTGTAAAGTAGTGTGGAACAACAGCGTATGATCCATAGGTGTTTTGCAGTGTGCCACGCAACAGTTATGGAGTTTAGACTATAACACAATACACCATCCAGTCTTTCATGACAACAGTTTGTTTTTTTTATAACTAAGAATATCTGAATGGAGAAGTACATACTTAATGTATATACTTTTTACTGTGTATGCTGTGTACAATGATACAGTATAGCTTTTAATGATTACCTAATAAAACAACCAAAATGTTGAGCCAGGACTACTATAGTCAAAAAAGACTATCATTCCCATCTGCGTATATTTATACTGGGCGGCATGGTTCTGTTGTAGGATCTCCCCACCCTTCCACACGCGTATTTCGAAAGCATAGGGCAGGAAAAGCATAATTTCCCATCCTTACATGTGCATAGGCAGGGAAGAGAGGGAGACGCATACCCCAGCACAGAACAGAATGATGAATCTGTGACAATAGATATGGCAATGATTAAGTCAGACACAAACATGAAAGGTGGGGCTGAGGTGGAGGTGGGTGTCATGGGCCGTAAAGGCCGAGTTAGTTTGGGACTCAAAAGCACGACTCGAAAAAGACAGAACTGACAGGTTCACAAGTTTATTTGACAAAGGCAACAGTTCAGAATGAAGTTCAGTATTACTCAGGGAAGCCAAGCTGACCACGAGGTGGGGGCTCTGAGGAAGAGGAGAAAGCTGTTAGTCCGAGCAGGTGAATTCCAAAGAACGTCCGTATACAGAGGGGTGAGCAATGTTCAATATGTGCTTACTTGAGAAGTCGGGTAAGTGTCCAGGGGGAGAGGGTAGGAGCCACTGGTTTGCTTTCTCCAAGGAGTGAAGGTGATGGAGGGTGAACAGGCAGGCAAGCAGTAGTGAAGAATGGTCCACTAGTTCCATGTGACGAGGATGGACCAGCCCAACGGAGAACAGGTAGGTGTTTCTGATAATATGACCACGCTTAGACCAGAGCTAGAAACAAAGAGACAACAAGAATGAGCAATACCTAAGTGGGCCTGATTACCGCACGAGTGAAGCAGACAATCTGGCGAAGGTTGAGTGCTCGGGCTAGTCCTTAAAACCAGTTTGATGATGAGGTTGAATGAGACACAGGTGGTCCAGGTGAGGCATGGACATTTGGGTGGAGTCTTTCCAGGCCTTGGTTAGACACTCCAAAAAGCAAACCAGTACAGGGGTATGACAGTGGGTTGCAAAGCAGGATGCAGATATGTAGCAACTTTGGGCTGGCAAATGCAGCCTAAATAGTGCATCTTATATGAGATTAACCAATTAGACATGTAGAAAAGTATCAGCTGAGCTATTAGGTAATGTGAAAGGCCTGAAAGGTATTAATACATTTTGCTAGTAGTTCATTCCTTGCTGTGTCTGTTTGTTGCAGCTCCATTGAATATGTAACCATAGAAATAATTTGAGCATAACACAGTGCTAATTGCAGTCTGACTCTTATCCTAATCTCAGCCTAAATATTAACTTAAGGCCTGCCTTTCTCACTTTTGTAAGTGGCACCTGCAACTCAGTAGACATTAAACTTCAGCATTATACAGTATCACTACTGTAGGTTGAGCATCACCACTGTTTATATACTGCACTACTGCGACTGGTTTGCTTTAAATCAGTGGGACTGTTAAATGAACAGCTTGAACAGTTTAAGGCAACTGCACAAAATCTAGCAAAAACCACTGTGATACTATGGATACTATGATAGAGTGTGCTGGTAACCAGTGGAGGTTGGGTCCTTCTTGTTATTATTCTCCTACAGTCAGCAGCTCTCTGACACCCTGTCACTTGCTCACCGTCTACCCAAAGTGTGACTGACTGTCTCTTCATTCATGTATAGACCCCTTGTCTAAGGTTAGAAACTCTGTGTGCGTGTGTGTGTGTGTGTGTGTGTGCGCGTGTGTAGAAATATATAGTATACAGAGAGACAGAGTCAGAGATTCAGAATGACATTTATTCTACAGCTCCCAAACTATCCTCCACTGTGATTTCTCAGTGGTCAGCTTTCAAAAGTGAGATTTGTGTGCAGTTTAGAAGGGTGGAAGTTAATAGCATAGAAGCTGTGTACGAGTGCCCATGTGGTTATTTTAAGACAATTAAAACATCAAATAAACCCAAAGGACGCCTTAAAAATATGAATGCTTCTTTAGATGGTGTAGACGTGCAGTTCTAATTGTTTGAAAAATAAAGAAATAAATAAAACCAACCAACTCTGAGCTTCATGGCTGATAAATGCACATTGGAACTTTAATGCAGCATCCTTTTTTGATCTTTTGTCTCTTCCCTTTACTTCTCTTGTGTGTCTTTTTATCTTTCCAGTATTTTGAACCTTGACGAAACTGAGTCAGTTCAAACTGTCATTTTCGAGCACTATCAACATTTCTTATTTTCTTTTGAACAAGGCATTTATGTATCACTCACTGGTTTTCTTCCCTGTCTGTTCTGTCTCATACAGTAGCTCTGTCACAGCTGCTGTTTGCAGATTTTTTTTTTTTGCTGGATTGTCATATAATGCCCCAAACCATTTTCTGTATTTTGAAAACAACACAGCTTCAGAGTTTACTCTATCAACACAGCCAAGAACAAATCACTCCTTGTTTGTGAATATTGCTGGAGAAACAACTTGCAGCCCCATTCCTTTACTTTCTCTCTGAGTTCTCTACCCCCGCCACCTGACTGTACCCACTCCATGGCGGTGGTGGCTTATGTTTATCTCCGTCATGTTGCATCATTGATGGATACTTACGTATGTGCTTGGCCTATTTTTTTCTCTTTCTTCTAATGTCATCTTTGCACAAAACTCAGCTCTTTGCCAGTGTATTTCAGTACAAGGCACAGATATGCAAAAGTACAAACACACACAGCCACATATACACATTTCACAACACACAAAGGCACACAAACAAACACATAGCCCAAAACGCCACTACAACTCTGTGCCATTTGCGCTGTAGGAGATGGTATTTAACATGGCTGTCCCTAGAGTCCTGCCTGGCTGGCATAATGTCACTGTCTGGCCTTCTCTGAATGTATGAGAGCCAAAAACAACCTCCCATCCCTGACACATTTCCACCAGGACCAACTAGCAGCCAGCAGCAAGCTCACTGTAGGTGAACTGAGGAACTTCTCTTTGTCTGTGCAATGTTCTTGGCAAATCCAGGGATTAAGATGGACTTTTGTTTGCAAATTACTTCAGCCATGTGATGTAAAATAAGTCCACATGCCATCTTATAGAAATTCTGATCAGGAAAATTTGTATTAATATAAGATGAGTTCTGGCATTTTTACTGTAGTCTTGTGGTGGTGAATAAATTATGAGATTAACAATGTTTGTTGAAGTTGAAGTGTTGTTAGATATTGGCCCGAGAAAGTGCAAATAATTGATTTTGCTTTATTATTTTTGCTTTATTATTGCTTTTAATAAATATCACATGACAAGTGAAGCTTTAATTAATTGCACAAGATCAAAGACAATACAATACATCTGGTAATATCAGTCACCGAAATACTACTAAAAGAACAACATAGAAAACAAGAAGATATGCAGCAAATATTACCTAAAAATGCTGGTTTACGACCATATGGTGCAGCTTGTTGTTGTGGGTGGTATTCAGCCATTAGTTAAGTGAACGAGTATTTTCCATGTAATTCCATCCAGCCCATAACCTGCTCCTTATGCTAATTTGTACACAGCCATCTTCCAAACACACATTGCTGCTATGAGCTGATGTCTGTTTTTGTAATACAGAGATTTAAAATGTAGGAAAATAGCTAGAAGAACTGAATGATTCCTCATCACAGCTATAATTAGAGCAATATTCATCAACATTGTCGTGCCCTGCAGAGCCTCCACTCTCCACTCCATAAACAGCTCATGCACAGACATGCCTTGCCTCTGGCCAGTTTAATATCAGAATATGAAAGCCAATTATCTGCTGTTCATATATGAAAGGTAGTATGAGGTTTCAGAGGAGATGGATACACTTTCTATTGTAGAACTTCTATTGAAATTACCTTAATAAGAAAAGTAGTAGGAGCAGGACAAATAGTCTCAAGTGATTACCAAGTTTTTAACAAGGTTTTTCATATCAGTGTTAGGTGAGCCTCTATAGATCAGGGATGCTTTTGGCAGACAAAGCTAAAGTCATCTGGACTGAAAACTTTATCCAAATTTGTCCATTGGTACCTTTTGGATGTGGGCACATTCAATATACTTGTGCTGTGAAATTCACTCAGATATGCTTTTGGTCACCTACATGTTCTGTCTGTGATACTGCAAGTGAACAGGCTTTGGATTTAGAGAGCCTGTGTGGTGCCACTTTTTAACTATAGATTAAGGATTATAATTTTTTTCATGGAAATATGTTGTTAGTTGGAATATTAAGCAAAAGATCACCCATGGATAAAGGACAGTCTGACACATGCCGAATAATAATTAAAGGTAGTATTTTTCATTATTTTAAAAGCTTTTAAAGTTACAAATTGTTTAACTAAATCAGTCAGTCACTTTATTTAACTGTGCATGGCTGTTGCACTGTCAAATCAGTATGCAGTTTTTTTTTTCTCAGATTGTCTCTGAAAACTCATTCCAAAGATTGCATGTCTTCTCAATAAGCAACTGTTTGGTTTGACTTCTTATGCGATGGGTGGCAGGGGCATGTAGTTTAAAAAGATATCTTACTCCCTTGAAATTTATTTGAATCCAATCAGTTTTCCTTCTATATTTGTCCACTCAGGAGCCAAGATGTCTGTTTTGTTGGTTTTATTTGCTCATTTATTTGTTTTTTCTTTTTAAATTTTATCTGTGTAGTCATGGGTGCAATAGCAACAGAATGGACTATGCACTATATTCCCCACCATCTTCCTCCAGCTCTCTCAGTGATCCCCATGTGCTCACAGGTCAACTGGGATATGTAATCCCTTTTGCATTTCATATGTTTGCCCGATAGTCTCCTCCTAGTTGCACACATCCAGGGGGAGAGCCCTTGCAACAACTTTAACAGATGCCTGGAAGTCATTAATTTGCTTCTCTGAGAAGCAGCAGTTTATTACTGTGGTCGGCCCAGATTGTTAAACTTGCTCATCACACTGTGCCACATAGATTATTGTATAAATTTTGCTTTCAGTTTAGCCTTACAAGGCAGTTGGACTCTCGCAAGATTCACAAGATCCCAATCACAAGAGACTCCATCTTGCAAGGCTTCAAGCTATGCCCTTGTTGCCGAACCATATTTCACACCAGGTTAGAGTAGCTGCTGCTATAGCCTCGTATATTTTAGAACTTAATTGAAAGAAGAACAGAGAACAGCCCTCAAAGCTTTTCTCTGTGGACAGTATGTTTTGTTTTTTCCGACTGGCTTGAGCAAGAGTTTACCTTCACTAGTAGATGAAGTTTGCCCCTAATGGTTCGTCCAATTTATTTCCAAGTATTTTCTTTGAAAATACCTTTGAAAATGCCAGATTCTAAGGAAGAAATCTCAGATAGTCATCTGTAACAAACCATCTGGCAAGTTAGCCTTTTATATCCACAATTTCTTTTCTGCAGCTATTCCATAGATACAGTGGAGTACATCGTGCTTTATTACAGTTGGCCCCAGCTCTGATGTACATGATTTATCTACTTTAAGCACTCGAGGAAAAAATAAAAACAAATCCAGACCAGTTAATAATCAGTTATTTTATTTTGTCTTATTTAGATTGCTAATGATGTTAGCTTTACTGCCATAGTTAAGTTGTGGCCATCGCCACCTGAGCCGTGAGCTATGCTTTTTGTGTGACATATTTATTTATTTAATTTTAATTTTTAATTAATTAATTAATTTTTAATTTTATTTATTAAGGAATCACATATGATATTAAATATAAACTATTAGTCTTTGATGTACTGTACCAGAGTTACCATAAAGCTAATCTTCATCTGTAGCACCCTAGCATGTCACAGATAAAATATATGCAGAGACACAAAACAGCACTAAACAAACTGGACAAGTCAGGACAAATTACACACAGCAGTGCACTGCACGCACACTGTTTTTGTGTGTAACTTGTATTCATTTACTGAAGATTTAGTTTAGCCCTAACCAAAACTACACTTTCATAACCATAGCCAGAACAATAACCTAAACCTATTACTCTAACCTTAAACCAAGTGTCCATACTAACATTTGAGGCAGGGACATAAGAGAGAAACTTGGCACTCAAAGAATTCTGAATTCAAATTTATAGGAGAATTTTGCAACAGCAAAGGTGGTGATAGAGGTATAACGTCTAGAGGGAAAAGCTTTTAAAACCTTATATGTTGGTGAAGTCAGCAAACTTTTAAGCTATTTTTAGTAGATTTGACTGGATATTCTATACCTGCAGTTTTTGATCACTGAAATTTCAGTTAATTTATGCTATGTTAATTAATGTTTCAAAATAACTGCCCAAGAAGTGCCCACATACATTTCAGTATGGCTGCTGAGTTACAGGACTTAATTCAAGAAAGAGTAACCAGTTTGAATTTAACCTGATGATTTTACACTTGCCAAATTTCACCTTTATACTAGCTTTATAGTGACTAGGGATTGAAAAGTAAAAGTAAGTAAAATTTTATTTGTATAGCACCTTTCAAGATAAATATCACAAAGTGCTGCGCAGCAAAAATGCTAAAAACATAAAGACAAAAAGTTACCCAAAAGCAAGTTTAAAAAGATGAGTTTTTAGCTGCTTTTTAAAAGAGACTGAGTGTACTGTTCTCAAGCTCAGAGGGAGTTCTAGAGTCTGGGGGCCACTGTTGCAAAAGCTCTGTTGCCTTTAGTTCTCAGACTTGTATGCTGCACAGCCAGCAGGCCCTGATTGCGTGACCTCAGGGACCTGCTGGGGATGTCTATCCATCCATGCATCCTCCGGTGCTTGTCCATGCAGGGCTCTAAAAGTCAAAACCAGAATCTTAAAGTGGACGCTGAAGTTAACGGGGAGCCAGTGCAACAGAATTGGCAATGGTGTGACATGTGAGTACTTAGAAGACTTAGTCAGGAGCCTCGCAGTGGCATTCTGAACAACCTGCAGACGTTCCAAGGAGGTTTCGTTAAAACAAGTGAACAATGAATTACGATAATCTAGACGAGATGAAATAAAGGCATGAATAACAATCTCCAGTTCAGTGCTTGATATAGTGGAGCTCAACTTGGCAGTGTTCCTTAAGTGATAAAAGCAAGAGCAAACCAGAGATTTAACGTAAGTTAAATTCCAAAGTGAAAGCTGAATCAAAAGTTACCCCAAGGTAACAGAAGAGTTAGCAAAAATGACAAGGGGACCTAGAGTTTTCATGACCTCAGGCACAAATCTGTCGGGGGCACAAACAATGACTTCTGTTTTCTTATTTCAAGTTGGAGAAAATTGTCTGGAGACAAAAGTTTGAACAATGAATGTTTTGTAAAAGCATTCATTGTTCAGTTATTCCTCTTGCTTGAGCTTTACCACACCTTTACCGTGATGGCTGATTTAACATCTCCATATATATTATGGAATGCAGTTGGCTAAATCCACAAAGAGCAGAACACTTCAGAACCAGCAGCAACACCGGTCAACTGATCACAACCTGTCCACAAAGAAAACAAATCTACTGTAGCTCACAATACAAATTACTTTGCAACTTATACCTAAGGGAGTCATTTCCTCACGCTGCCACACTAAACTAGAATTTAGGGTTCCCCCACCTGCCAAATCCCACTTTAACCCCTGCCTTTAACCCTTGCCTTTAAGTGGGTAGAAAAAAGGTCTACAGACGTATTGAAATTGTTCCATTTGTGTTTTTAGTTGATATTATCTGTCAGTGTAAAGCACAACAGCAACAAAACACCAACAGCTGTTAATGTTTAAGAAAATGCAGAAAATGGTGCAGTGGCTTCCATTTTAGCAAACTCCAAACCTGCTTTGCCATAACCAGATAACAGGAAACATTTCATTGTGTGTGTTTATTTCTAAAGTTGTTCAGTTCTAAACAGTTTTTTAAACAACAGAGTATTTTCAATTACGCTCTTAAGAGAACAGCTGGAATTCTTATTTAGCTGACAATCAACTGATTTATGTAAATAATCTTCAATCAAATTTGACTCATTATTAAGACAACTTAATATCATTATAAGTGAAAATAAAACTTCATACATAATAATAACAAAATACTGGGGCATATGCTGTACTAGAGCTGCTGCCGTTCTCACACACATTGCAAGAGATCCAGCCTGAGGCGTGTTAAACACAAAATGTTGAGATTTCTTTACACTACTCTTATAAACACTAACAGAGCATCTTGGACTACTGGGGGAGCAGCAACAAGACTATCTCCACAGGAAGAACTCAAATCGAATCTTTGTCTGCTTCTTTGCTCTCTTTTCCAAAGTCACTGGGAGAACACGATAGAGGATTCTCGGTGGGCTGAATTCAATTGGCTTTTCTTTCCCAGCAGCAGAGCCTGACCCTGCACCATCTTTACCTGGCAGACTGGCAGCTCTTAGCGAGGAGTAGGTTGTTTTGAGATGAATGTAATGAATACAAAATGTACTCATCAGCTCATGGAATTGCTTCACTCTCCTTGTTGAGTAAATACAGCAACATGCTTGCACTCTGAAGTTATCTTGTAGCCTGCTAAATTTGCATTCATGTGTGCTACAAATACCTGTAGTTATATACAGCTCCGGAAAAAATTAAGAGACCACTCCAAAATTATCAGTTTCTCTGATTTTGCTATTTATAGGTATATGTTTGAGTAAAATGAACATTTTTGTTTTATTCTATAAACTACTGACAACATAACTCCCAAATTTCAAATACAAATATTTTCATTTAGAGCATTTATTTGCAGAAAATGAAAAATGGTCAAAATACCAAAAAAGGTCCAGTGTTTTCAGACCTCAAAAAAAACAAAAAAAAAAACAAGTTCATATTCATTTTTAAACAACACATTACTTTACATTACAAGGTCTTGATCTGGTGGTCCTTCATCCACACCTTGATCGACCTAGCTGTGTGGCATGGAGCATTGTCCTGCTGGAAAATCCAATCCTCAGAGTTGGGGAACATTGTCAGAGCAGAAGGCACCAAGTTTTCTTC
>VUQI01020458.1:0-14474 GCA_015106735.1 Paratilapia polleni | reverse complement strand
TGTGAAAGACTAGTGGAGAGCATGCCAAGACGCATGAAAGCTGTGATTGCAAATCAGGGTTATTCCACCAAATATTGATTTCTGAACACTTCCTAAGTTAAAACATTAGTGATGTGTTGTGATTGTTTTGTTTGCATTATTTGAAGTCTGAAAACACTGGACCTTTTTTGGTATTTTGAGCATTTTTCATTTTCTGCAAATAAATGCTCTAAATGAAAATATTTGTATTTGGAATTTGAGAGTTATGTTGTCAGTAGTTTATAGAATAAAACAAAAATGTTCATTTTACTCAAACATATACCTATAAATAGCAAAATCAGAGAAATTGATAATTTTGCAGTGGTCTCTTAATTTTTTCCGGAGCTGTATTTGTAATACTTTGAGTTTGATAGTATCTGTATCATATTTAAACTACAAATTCACTCAGGTTAAGAGATCCCAATCAACTCAGACAAATGTTTTCCCGTAAGTACAAGAACATCTGAGGATGCCATGAATTCTCTTAAGTTCCCCATTAACAACAGTTTGATGTTGTGAGCAATCCATTCTAGGTAACATTTCTTTCAGTTATGTGATTTCTTTGTTTAACCAGAAACTTGAATATACAAAAGATGCATTCAACCAAGAAGGGAACAAGGGCGATGAATTCAACTATGCCTGATAAACTTTTGCAAAACCATCAAAAAACTTTTAGAAAAAAAGCCTGTTATTTATTATTAATGGTGAGCTCCAGCCTGTACAAGAGTTTAACATTACAGACCATGTTAAGAGTGTCAAAAACATGCTCCCACCCACAACTGTATTTACATGCAAACTTACTGGATGTATTTGAGGGAGACCTTCTGACTCTGCCTGGTTGTCATGGTGAGGATGTACATCTGCAATGCAGCCAATCGCAGCGCAGCATCGTATTTGAGCTCCGGGCCGAACCGTTCTAAGACCACATCGTTACAACTCTGCGGCAAAGAGGGAAGTGAAGTTACATAAGAATCCTTAGGTTTTTGGGGCTTGTGAAGCACATTTCATCTCTACAAAGAGCAATTTGAGCACCAGTGCATCCCCACTGAGCTGTAATAAGTTGTTCACAACCTCTGTGGCTAGAGATCCCTTCAAAGGGATGCACTGTAGCTTCCAGTCCCAGATGAAGGACTCGGAAACACAAAATGGTGAACTCTGACAGAAAAAAGATGATTAACTTGCCTTCTCTCAGGCTATTTCACTTGACTAATTATCAAAGGAATCCTCAGGAAGAAATTTATTATTTCAGGGAGAAGTCGTTCATACAACAGTTGATATAAAGACTTTATTTGCAAATGAGGATTTTTGTCTTGAAAGGATTAATTCTGTATGAATTTAAGCAAGCCTGTTAACCATCAAAAATCATTTCCAAACCATCTGTTAGCAGAGGGTTTGGATTTATTTACATTTAACAGTCGACAAGTCTCAGTTCATGTACCTTGTCAGTTTCTACTGCTATTGCCATTGCTCACCTGAACATAGAGGTATTCAAACGCCACAGCGTCTCTCCGGAGCAGCTCCACTGGGTCCCTGGGAACAAAGCTGATTCTAAAGAAACACTTCATCTTGTCAGAGCCGGGCCTCTGAGTCACCTGGGGGTTGAAAGAGACAGACAAAGAGAAGCATGAGCATGTGCAAATAAACAAGCTATCTGTAAAGAAACACTAACTTAGGTTAGTGTTTCAGACTCAGACTTAGGTCAATTAAACAGGAACTAACTAGTTCTGAGGATGTTCGAGTGAGATCGTTATGAGTAAAGAGAGTTATAGTATTAATATTAGTAGCAAAAGTAATCTAATACTTGCAGTGGTGCACAGAATTAAAACAGACAGTGAAAAACAAGGAGAATGTGGGCATTTCTCAATAAGGGAGCATTGGCAGACTGCAAATAAATGATGGCTGAGAAACCAATGACAGTGCATGCTCATATGTTAGCAACTTGCCAGTCACAAGGTAGCCACACCCTAAATCATACCCCCAATTTATTGTCTTTTTTTCTTCTATAAGGGACCATAGTTTACAAGACGAACATCATCCTTTATTAAATAAGACTTGAAGCCAGTGCATGTGACCATACTCTCATTATGAAAATGCTCACTGTTCTATTAATTCAAGTGAGAAGTAGGGTAATTTTCTCATAGACTTCTATATAATCAGACTTCTTAATGGCTCAGTCACACTAGACAGGAACGTCCTTGTGACTAGGAAAAATTGGTGCCCGGTGATTGCATTGAATTTTTTTGCATTCGGTGGCCGATCAGTTGCCCCAAAGGTGAGCGTGCAACACCCTCAACCTCTGGGTGACTATTTCGATAGCAAGGCGTTTTGCACAGGTCTCGTGGTGGGAGGCAACCTGTCCCCAAACAACAACTCGAACTGACTGCAATCACTCTTTGTGATTTGTGAAGGCTTGCAAACAATTGCCGTCTAGTTTACAAATGCACACACATTGCAATCAATCTGAGTCAGTCTGTGCTGGTGAGCGCAACTCGTCTTTCCAATATGGGACTCGACTCAACTAGTTGCCAGCTGGTTGGATACTGGTTATATTCCTTTATAAAAGCAAGGTTGCTGAGCGTCCATATCATTTTGCAGTTAACTCACTGCAACTACATCACAATTTGTGGAGGAATTTCTGAATTTTGGTTTCAAATCTATGAGGTTCTCTCTGAACTCTTAATGTAAGTAGTTAATGTGAATTTCTGTGTATGTAGCAGGCCAGAGATTTGCAACAGACTGTAATAGATTTGCTATTTTTGCCAATTTATCACAGTTAATTGCCATATTATCATAAACAGAATGCATGTAATTGCCAATTTGACCCCATTCAATCACAGACTGACTGTGTCTAATTGCCATTTTATCACCATCTTGACGCACCAAAGTCGCTTTGAAGACAGCGTCTGACTGCGAGTGGTTGCAGACGTGGTGCCTTTCTTTGAAGCAACCATTTTAAAGGCAATGAGATTACAAGTTAATTGCACACAGTTGCAGTGGTCTCCAACCACTGTTTTCCCTAGTGTGACTGTAGTATTATGCTGCTGGCCATTACAAAGAATGCAGAAGGTATTTCCACACTGGCTTCACCTCTCAGAAAATATACAGTCTGTGGGTTAATCTAATGAAACTTTTTACATTATAGGAGGTATAGGATCCATGATTTTGGGAGCTTTCCCCATACTAGATGCTAAAGTTCAGGATATTCTTTTCAACCCTTGATCTACTGGGGTCACTGCATACTCAAAAATTGTATATCTAAAACCACAAATGGGTGTAATAAAATTTACTAGCTATTAGAATACATTGATTTTCAAGGTGCAAGGTTCATATATACAGAGTGTGGTTAAAGAGTTCTGAGAACAGATCCATAAAAATCAAGATGATGTAAATTTGGCAGCTGGCATTTGACTCATGTAATGGGACTACTGACCCCCAGGCGAAACAATCCAAGAGTGAACTTTATGATGCGAACAAGCTTCCCTGGAACAAACTTTCATCTCACATTCAAGGTCATCTTGTTGGGCATGTCCAGACAGCTTTCAGCACAGCTGCTAATTTTAGATTGCTCCCTGGGAGTCCTATTCTGACCACTTGCAGTGTGCGCTCTGCGATTTTACAACAGACTTCAAACTTGTACAGAGAACAAACATCAACTTCTGTTTAAACTGACTTGAATTTCTTGAGGAGGATCATCAATGGTGATGAGAACTGGGTTCCCCAGCTATGACCGAGTAATTTTCAAATGAATAGTCCACAGTTTCCAAGCCCAGTGGCAGCATGTCAGGTTGGTAGGGAGTCCAGGTGAATGCTCATCATTTGTTTAAACTTTTCTCAATTAATTGGGTTGTGCACTGTGACTTCATTCCCAAGGGTGAGACTGATGAGACAGTGTTCTACTGTAACACCCTCAGGAAACTGAGAAACTTTTCAGAGGAAATGATCTGAACTGTGGCGCGTGCCAGCTCCCCACAAGCCCACTCACTAGATTTGCCTCCCTATGACTTCGTCCACTTCTTGAAAATGAAAATCAAGTTGAAGAATTGTTGTTTGACACACTGGAGAAGACCCAGTGGCCATCGCAGAGGCACAAGTGCAGCAAGGGGACTTCCATGGAGAGATCTAAAAATAGCAGGCACACTGAAAATGGTCCACAGATGTATGAGACTAGGACCTCGAAAATAAGATCAACCATATTTAAATTATGAAAGGCTTTTGTTGGATCTGTTCTTACAACAGATCATACCTCAAAACAGCTTTTGCGAGGCTCTTGATTGCTGTCAGATGATGACCAGAATCAGCCCACAACACATTAGTCAGTCCTGAAACCTCCTTAACCACCATCAGAATCTTCTTCAAATGAAGAACCTCCTTATGGTTGCTAGCAAATTGCTGTGGTCATCTATAAGCTGTGCCTTACTGCTACAACCAACACGTTTCAAAAGGTGCAACTTTTACTTTGAAGGCGGGGTCCATTTCCTGTTTGTTTTGCACTTTTCACAGTTGGCGAGTGTTTGCAGACAAGTCGGCATCTTCCAAGCAAACTATGGGCAATCTGCTAGCATTCAAAGCAATCACAAGGAGGTTGGATGATGGGACAACATCGTATACTTCTTTGTGACCACTGTCACCTAACGAGTGCCAGGAACCTCCAGCAACAATTCACCAGACGGTCAGGGAATAAACATTTTTTCCTAGCGATTGGTGGTTGCTAGAGAGTCAGTGTCCGGTCTTTAGGCCTGTGTGACTGGGGCCTAAGGTGCTGAAGTACTGTTTTGATTTCAAGAAGTAGTAAAAAATATGATGAAAATCCAATTAAGTGCAAGTAAGCCTGCTTTTAAGATTTAAGGAAAGCATACATGTACAGTTATACTTACTAATACACTGACCTGTAGCAGTAGTATCTTAAATTTAGTTATTGGTTTTTACCTGGCTTACCACTATCACCATCATCATATTTTATAAGCTATATCATTAAAGGTTTTTGTATGTAAAATCTGCAAAATAACCACTAATTATGAGTGCCATACCAGTGCAAAAAAAAAAAGAAAAAGTGAAGCTTCAAGTAAAATTATCTTAAAGTCTTCAAATTATAAGTAGTAACAGTACTTGACTAAATGCATTTATCACCAGTGGTGAACATATGTAGCCCTAGCTGCAGCAACATTAGAGATGGTGCTAAAGAAGCAGCAGCAGCAGCAGTGTTTTTCATATTCATAGCCATATTAGCTGTATTCAGACCACTTTACAACCTAAAGACATGGTTGTGCAATTCAGCAGCAGTAACCTAGAAAAACCTCGCTTGCTTGCTGTGGTCGTTTGTGCATTTGCTTCCATTCCTTATTCAAGACAAAACCACAAGACCAACATCATCTTTTAAATATTGATCATATTTTATAAATTATTTAATATCCAAGTGTAGAAAGGGTTTTTTTTATACTTCAAGGATTACCAGCTTTCTCCAACACACCTGTCATCAGTGTTGACACATAGGCGTATTACAGGATAGAGTACGGTTTTCAGAACAATGACTCTTAAAAATTCTTCTGCCATTGTGTGCGTCATGTGCAGGGCTCTTCACATCTGAACTGTGTGGCATGAATATTAAAATTGTCCTCCTGTGATGAACCTCATTAGAATGTACTGGGCACTGTGGATGAGTGTGTGTGTGTGTGTGTGTGTGTGTGTGTGTGTGTGTGGTTGTGTAGGTGTAATGTGAGCTGCCGCCCCTGCTGTGCAAGTGCTGATAAATGACACTGGGGTCTAAATGCTGCTTGAATACTGAGCAGGAATGTGTGTGTGCAAGTTGTTGTTGTGTGTAAGAGACAGAAAAGGAGACGGAAAAAGTGAAAGAACAGGCAACATCTCCAACCTGAGTAAGCATCTCCTGTTCATGCAGGAGGAGCAGTTTGCTTCCAGAGCCTTCGGTCCTCTGTTCCAACACGAGGGAGAAGTGCTCAATGCATTTGATTGACAGCTTCTCTTGCAGGGTCAGGATAACTTCCTGAAATAATAATAGAAAACTCAGAAAATGGATTTGTACTGTTGTCCAAAACCTTTATAAAGCTACCCTTAAAATAATAATAATAATAAAAAAAAAAGAGTTACACTTCAATTTTGTAAACTTAAAGGGGACCTATTATGCTCATTTCCAACGTATTACTTCTATCCTAGAGCTCTACTAGAGTAGCTTTGCATGAGTCACTGATTCAGAAAATATTTATCTTATACTGGGCCTCAGTGTAGCCAATCAGTTCATCTTCTGTCTCAAATAAGCTGTTTTATCTCCCCTCGCTTTAAGACAGCTTTCTTCTGATTGGCTGCCTGTTTGTGAGGGGGAGCCAATGCCAATCAGAAGATCTGAACTGCAGGTGGGTGGGGCTTCTGGGCTCACAGCCAAAACTGACATCATACATAGCCAAGAGCAGAAAAAACTGTCTGAAACTGCTGAAACTTCAACTTCAACTTTTCAACTTCAGTTTAAAATCTCAAAGTGTTCCTAAAATACTTTCCTCCTCTCCAGCACAAAATCTATCACTCTTTGGACTGGAAAATTACTAGCTTAAAAGTATACCAGAGTTTTGTTTAAGTGAACTTAAATAAAATATTTATAGTTTACTATTTATACATAATTTTTGCACTTTAAATTGTTCTACTGGGTTTTCATTTAGGATTTTTCTATGCTAAAATGAAATACACCTTTAACTGTACTTTAAGTAGAGTTCCAGTTAACTCACATGTACTCTAAAATTGAAGAATTGTTATTAAAACCAAAAACTTTTCATCTGTTCATGTGATGGAGGACCATAATAAAGAACCCAATATGTTTAAAAACAATAATAAAAAAAAACAAAAAACTTTTCTTACACTTGCAATTAAAGTCCAAATATACTTAGGCTTTTATGCTCTATACTTGACAGTAGGGATTACACCATGACTGTGTATTTAAAACAAATGTTATATTTTAAATGAAAGATTAATGTTGTGTCAATAATGTACATATGATAATTCTGGTAAATAACTACGTAATTGCTCTTTATTGGAAGCTTTTATATAGAGACTCTCTACCCAAATCTATACACTTGCAAATTGAGTTTAATACATTTTTCAAAAAAGACAACAAACTAAAAAAACAAGGTATAGATGAGACTAGATTTTCTATAAATATCACAAAAAATTTGTGCCTTACTTGTCAATAGAAGCCAAGTTTACAGTCATGTCACCCCATAATTCAAACATTTTAAAAATTCTGACTGACTGTTGAAGCCTGTTTCAGCTTATAGAACCACCTTAAGCAGCAATGACCTGAAGTAATCATTTTCTGTCACTTTATCAGTCTCTCAGATTGTTGTGGAGGAATTTTAGACCATTCTTCTTCACAACGTTGCTTCAGTTCATTGAGGTTTGTGGGCATTCGCTTATGCACAGCTCCCTTAAAATCCCACGACAGCATTTCAGTCAGGTTGAGGTCTGAACTTTGACTGGGCCATTGCAACACGTTGATTCTTTTCTTTTTCATCCATTCTGTTGTAGATTTGCTGCTGTGTGCTCACTGTTCTGTTGCATGATCCAGTTTGGGCCAAGCTTTAGCTGCTGGACAGATGGCCTCACATTTGACTCTAGAATACTTTGGTATACAGAGGAGTTCATGGTGGACTCAATGGCCGCAAGGCGCCCAGGTCCTGTGGCTGCAAAACGAACCCAAATCATCACCCCTCCACCACCGTGCTTGACGGTTGGTATGAGGTGTTTGTGCTGATATGTTGTGTTTGGTTTTCACCAGATGTGGTGCTGTGCATTATGGCCAAACATCTACACTTTGGTCTTGTCTGTCCAAAGGACATTGTTCCAGAAGTCTTGTTTGTTCAGATGCACCTATCAAACCTAAGCTTTGCTGCCATTTTCTTTTTAGAGAGAAGAGGCTTTCTCCTGGCAACCCTTCCAAACAAGCCACATTTGTTCAGTCTTTTTCTAACTGTACTGTAATGAACTTTAACATTTAACATGCTAACTGAGGCCTGTAGAGTCTGAGATGTAGCTCTTGGGTTTTTAGCAGTTTCTTTGAGCATTGCACAGTCTGACCTTGGGGTGAATTTGCAGAGGTGCTCACACTTGCTGATGATCAATTAATCAAATGTATTTGATTAGCAGCACCTGGCTGCTACTTACCCTCTTAATTGCTATGGAAACAGCAAGGGTGAACCTAGTTTTTCACAGGACTGCAAAGAGGGCTGTGAAAAGCTTTTTTAACATGACTGTAGTTTCTTTTCTAGTAATAGCATACTCTGTACCGGATTAGAATATAAGTGTTAAGTATTTAACTAGGTCAGAAGTACAGAGTTTCATGTGAGGAAACATAATATATGTTGGCATTATGCCTGAAATTTGTGAGAAAATGGGAATTTTTTTTTCTGTGATTGAAACACAAAATAAACTGCAGAATAAACAGGGCTGTGTGGAGTGGAGGATAACTTATTCTGGTGGTAACTTTATATAAAAAAGGTCAAAACAACTTTTAGTAAGTAAGGTGTCTTGCTCCCAGCAGGCCTGTCACTCATCCGAGTGACTCATTGCTGCTTGTTTTGGAGCTTTGGTAGTATCACGTCTGTATGAGGTGTACCTCTTGAGTAAAGAGCTACAGTACAAACAGTAGCAGTGTGCAGAGATCAAACAGGTGAGCTCAGGTGAAAAAAAAATGCAGCAGCTGTGACTGAGTTCATCCAAGAATCGTTTGTTTTAAAGAGGTGTAGAGCCTCATTCTGAGCCTGAAAATCTTGTTTTTAGACAGTAAATGCTGTCCCCTATTTTCTGTGTACCCCATCCTGATCATTTGCCATCATCTGCCAGCTTTATTTTTCCTGGTCATTTTTGTCCCACCTACAGTCAGAAAGATTAAAATATATATTTTGTCCAGGTTAGGATGACATTCTTTGCTGTGAAGCTGAGAAAAAAGAAAGCCATTACTGCCGTCTTGCTTCCTGAATACACTCTGGGAGCCTCAGATGATCACAGTTGAATAAGAATTAACAAGTCAAAAAATGAGAATATGCTCTTTGTCACCTCGACTGAATAAATGAGGAGCTCAAACAAACGGAGCTGGATTTCATGGTTTTTCTGTGTGTGTATTAAACTCACTAATTTGGACTCCTGATGATTTCTCCCTTTTGTAATTACAGATGCAGCAGAAAGTGCTCATTTGGCGAAGTAAACCTTAAGGGGAGGGGGCACACACACACACACACACACACACACACACACACACACATACCTTGATAGAGGTACTACTGTCGAAGCGAAAAGACTTTGTCTGCCCGTTCTCCAGGTAGACCTTCAGGACATTTGGCATGAACAGAAGAGAGTTGTCCTTCATCGGGTTCTGCAAAGGAGGGACAGGATTAAGCTTTTCATTCTGTGCACGTGCGGTGGCTCCAATACATGGAAGGAATTCATAAAAGTGCCATGTCATAACTCATTTTTGTGTCTTACATTCACTGAAATCTCTGTCTAAAGTGGAAACCAGCTGGCATTGCCTATATAGGTCATAAAAGCTTGTGTGTATGTGTGAGCGTGTGTGTTTGTGTGATAGAACTGACTGGAACCTGGCCGTTTATAATGACCTCCTCAGCAAAGCGCACTTTGACCGGATTGGACTTGAGCATGGCTTTTTTGGCTGCACTGATGAACGCTGATTTAGGGGACTAAGGCAAGCATCCAAACAGTGAGAGGGAGAGAGAGAGAGAGACAGAGAGCAGAGAGGAAGGGAAGAAAGAGACAAACAGATGGAGAGAAAGAGATAAACAGGAGAATAAACACGTGCAAACATGAAGAGGGAAAAAAAACAGGTTTCAATCCCAGTTTGTGTTGTAAAAATCTATATTTAACATTTTAAAAATCAATCAAAAACAGCACTTTTACAACAGACTCTTCACACTTCAGCAGAAATGCAACCCAAGAGAAAATCCATAAGTGGTTGGATGGGTTGAATACATATAGTTGGAAAATACAGGCTCATCATTTCCTCTTCTTTAAATGATAAGGCTGGTATTGTCCTCTTGATGCTAACAAACTCCACAAAAAGACCAAAATCATAACTTAACACACCTTCCCTTCTGTTGCATTCCACCTATAGCACATTTCCTCAAACAGAAGAAAAAATATACATACTTCTATTCTATAAAAGGCTCAGTAATCCATTCAAAACGGTAGGCACTGTAGTGTTTGATATTATTTAAGGGAAAGAACTGGTGCCGATTTTGGGGACTATTTTCAGGGATGGATTGATACGCAGCATCAAAACAGTGAATGTGGGAATGACTCAACATAAACAGTATTAACGCAGACTTTATTCTTAACCTTGAAGACTGCAGTGAACTGATAGCATGATGGTGTTATTTCTCAAATGCAGTTATTTCCCAGAGCACTTATAGGACTTCTAAAAGTTCATTCTTGCCACTGGTTGCTGTAATTGAAAAATTATTTTTCTAATCAAATAATCATGGACAAATGGGATAACTTCATATTCTGATAAAGGTTATGTGATAGGTTGGAAACTCCACTGTTAAAGGAAGTAAAAAAGTACATTGGGCCAGTTGACTTGTTTGGGTCAGTGACGGTCACAAGTTCAGCTTTAAAGCAAACAAAGTCCTTCTGGAAGAAAGCCTCTGCAAACCATAGAAGCAGGTGTACAGTAATGTTCAAAAGTCATGAGCCACCCCTCATTTCTTTATATTTTGCTTCCAAGGAGCCAGACTTTCTTGTAATTTTTTAAAGTGCTTCTTGAGCAATAGTTCTCCAGGCTTTTTGAAGATCTTTCAAAGTTTTTCGTTGGACATTGGCTGCTTTTTCACTCATTTTCAGTCCGGTCCTTGTACCTGACCATTTTCAGAGGAATGTTTTTTTCATTGTTAAGCCACTTCACACTGACCTATGATCATTCATGCATCAAAAAAGACACCTAACTCAAGGGATGAACCAGTGTTGTGACTACACATATAACAGACAACTATTTTAAATTGTATCTTTGTTACTAGCGGCCTGTTGAAAACACATAATTTGTTCCTATTTCTTTAGTTGTGAAAAAATATGAAAAAAGGCCAAATATAACACAGTTTGACAGGCATAAAATAGTATTTTTGCACCAAGAAGGAGATTCCCAAAGAGCTATCAGCTGAAAACTTGGTGTGTAATATGTTCTTAAAAATTTGAGGAAATTGGACAAGTGGAAGAGAACAATAAGAAGTGGCAGGCCTAAAAAAACAAAAAAAAAAAAAAAACTATCTTCAGCTGATCCATCTACTGTTCACTGAAGCCTCATCAGAAATGGTCTCAGTGGAAGGGTGGCTGTCAAGAAGCCATTCTTAAGGAAGGGAAACAGGGAGAAAAGGCTGAGGTATGACAAATTATACAAGAACTGGACTGAAAATCAGTGGCCACAGGTCTTATAGAGTGATGAATCCAAATTTGAAATTTTTGGTTCAAATAGTCATCAGTATGTACAGATGAGGTCAGGAGAGAGGTACAACAGTGTGTGTCTGCAGCCATCTGTAAAACACGATAGAGGCTCTGTCATGGTTTGGGGCTGCATTTCAGCCAGTGGTGTTGGAGATCTTGTCAAAACTGATGGAACTATGAACACAGAAAAGTACTGTCAGATTTTGACCCACCATGCAATACCATTTGGAAAGTGTCTGATTGGCAGTGACTTCATTTTTCAGCATGACAATGATCTCAAACACACTGCCAATGCAGTAAAAACATACCTGGATAGAAAAACACACAGTGGAACACTATCAGTCATGGATTGGCCTCCCCAGAGCCCAGACCTCAACATTATTGAAGCAGTGTGGGATCATCTTGACAGAGAACAGAACAAAAGGCAGCAACATCCAAAGAAGAGCTTTGAATGTCCTTCAAGAAGCCTGGAGAACTATTCCTGAAGACTACTTAAAGAAATGACAAGAAAGCTGCCTAAGAGAGTTCAGGCTGTGTTGAAGAATAAAGGTGGTCATACCAAATATTGACTTTCAAGCTCATTTGAATTGTGCAAACTCTGTTTTTGCCTTTTATACTGTATTTCCAGGTATATTAGCACGTTTTTCAATAAATCACTGCACTTATTTCCCATTTTCCTAGCAAAATATAAAGAAATGAGGGATAGCTCGAGACTTTTGCAGAACATTGTAAATACTTATTTTAGCCATTTTGCTGCATTCACTCCTATTTCTTGAGAACTGTCTTCTGAGTGACCCTTTCTGTGCACTCAGGTGAATTGTAGTGAATTTTATTACAATGGGACGAATAAGAAACGGCTCCCTGAATTTGTCTCTGCTCAGACACAGTCAGCAGCAAAGGGTCAGTACCGTGGCCGTCGTGGGTAAAGAGCCAATAAGAGGCAATCTTTTCCCCTGCTCCCATCCAACGCTGTGTTGTTTTACACAGGAACAGCACATCTGAATTAAGAACACTAAAACTGAAGCTGTCTGTACTAGCTGCTGCTCCTGGTTTGCCAGGGTTCTTCAGATTTATTTTTATATTTTTATATTTATGATTTAAGTAAACTTAGGGGCAGGCTAAATTGCTATGATATGTAAACTTATCATAATGGGTGAATATGATTATGATTATATATTATGATTATAAAGGATCTGTATGGGAGCTGGTCTCACTGAGTTTTTTGGGTTCACAATGAAGCTTTAAGACACAAATTAAGCAACATCAGGCTTTGATTACTACAACAATTTACTGTTGGTTTTGGTCTTTTTATGTAACTTGTTGACAATAATGAAAATACTGAATATCACTAGCCTTATTCTTTAAATGCAGGTGAGTGTAATAAGCCTTCAGAAGGGTGTCTTGGGTGATTTTAAATGGTTTTAAATGGGTGAACATCTTATAATTACATAAAAACATAATGATTTGATTTGATTAAAAAAAAACAAAACACTTTTTAAAAATACGAATGGATGGAAAAAGTGGTTCGTGTATGTGGCACTAAAAAAACCTTTTTCTAGGTCTGAAATATGACGCCAACCCTTTTTGACAAATGTATCTGGCATACATTGCAAGATCTACTCACAGGATAAGGTTGGACAACGGTCAACATGATGGATTCTTTGCAGCTCCTGAAACAAGAAGACGGCAAACCACAAAGTCAACAAAATCATCATTACAGTGAACAATGGCAAATAAACAACAGGAACTTGATTAGTTCGGGTGAAATGGAATTGGATGCCTCTGGCAATCACCACGTACAACAGATGCGGTTAAAACCAGAAGCACACAAGCACTCATTAGTTTCCCCTATTTAATTGCAAGAAAACAAACAAACAAAAAAAACTGGTTGTATTTTCTATGAAGTGAAACATTATCTGTGACATGGCACGCTGTTTGCATTAAAAGAGCAAAAAGATTGTCATCTTTCTTCTTATTTATTCAGAATATTGATTATGTTTGGGTGACAAGCAGAACTGAGTTAACCAGCTGTTCAGCAGCCGAGTTGAAAGCATTACTAATACTTAGCATTAACATGATTTTAAAAGCAAATTAATGATAATGACTTTAATTACATCAGTGTTGCGTTTTTTTTAATTAACAGATTTTTTTAACCTGCCAGCTTTAATTGGAGCTTCTTTATGTTACTGTTTCAATTTCAATACTATTTGGCAATTTAGTCCAGAAGTGGCTCAAAAGAATGCCATAATGTCACATTATATTACACTGCTCTGTATGACTCTTCATACAGCACATACAGCTGATGACCTTTTGTAATACACAGTCATCAGCCACTTTATTAGTTAGTTAGTTGCCAGTACCAGGTTGGACCCACTTTTACTTGCAGAACCTCTTATTTCTTAGTAGCACAGATTCAACAAGGTGCTGGAAACATTCCTCAGAGATTTTGGTGCATATCCACATCACACAGTTGCTGCAGATTTGTCGGCTGCACATCCATGATGTGAATCTCCCGTTCCACCACATCCCAAAGGTGCTCTGTTGGATTGAAAATCTGGTGACTGTGGAGGCCATTTGAATACACTGAGCTCATTGTCATGTTCAAGAAACCAGTTTGAGATGATTTGAGCTTTGTGACATGGTGTGTTTTCCTGCTGGAAGCAGCCACCAGAAGATGAGTACATTGTGGTCATAAAGGGATGGACATGGTCAGCAGCAGCAGGTAGGCTGTGGCATTTAAACCATGCTCAGTTGATACTAAGGGGCCCAAAGTGTGCCAAGAAAATATCCCCCACACCATTACACCACCAGCAGCACCCTGAACCCTTGATACAACGCAGGATGGACCCATGCTTTCATGTTGTTTAGGTCAAATTCTGACCCTACCATCCAAATGTCGCAGCTGAAATTGAGACTCATCAGACCAGGCAATGTTTTTCCAGTCTTCTACTGTTCAATTTTGGTGAGCTGTGTGAACTATAACCTCAGTTTCCTGTTCTGAGCTGACA
>VUQI01020451.1:0-29278 GCA_015106735.1 Paratilapia polleni | reverse complement strand
TAGGAACCATGAGTAAGCCTGCAGTCTGAGAGCGAAGTGCTCTATTGGGATAATATGGTACTATGAGGTCTTTAAGATATGATGGGGCCTGATTTTTTTAAGACTTTGTATGTGAGGAGAAGGATTTTAAATTCAATTCTGGATTTAACTGGTAGCCAATGAAGAGAAGCTAATATGGGACAAATATGGTCTCTCTTTCTAGTCCCCGTCAGTACTCTCGCTGCAGCATTCTGGATTAATTGAAGGCTTTTCAGAGAGCTTTTAGAACAACCTGATAATAATGAATTACAATAGTCCAGCCTAGAAGTAATAAATGCATGAACTAGTTTTTCAGCATCACTCTGAGACAGGATGCCTCTAATTTGCAGTCAATCTGCAGTCAAACTTTCAAAATAAGAGCAGCTGAACTCTCTGTGAGCAGCTGCTGTGTAATTAACCCTGAAATGATGTGATTATTGATCAGTGATCAGGGACAGACTGAAAGAAGCTGAAATCAGACAGATTCTCAGGCAGCTTCTGAATGGGTTTCTACGAGGACCCATCAGAGGTTTAATCTGAGAGACATCACAAAGATATGAGAGAGGGGGAATAACACACACACACACACACACACACTCTGTGGTCAGTAGATTTAATTTAATGAGAGAAGAGGAAGACAAAGGCCGAGCGAGTCTGAGAGAGAGTGAAGAGAGAGGGAGGAGACAGTCGTGTGAACAGTGTTTAATCTGCAGAGTGGGTGGTCCACACACACACACACACACACACACACACACACACACACACTCGGGGTATTGTTAGATGAGGGTGGGCTGCAGACTCGGGTTTGTTTGAACAGCCTGAAGTAGCTGCTGTTCTCTGTGCAGGAATGTGTGTGTGTGTGTGTGTGTGTGTGTGTGCACGCTGGCATTTTACCAATAAAGTTTTTTCCATGTATTTAAATTGTAATTCCTGTTTGATTCCAGCTTTTATTTTGACAATCTGTTGCATCTCTGCCTGTAGTAACTCTTCCTGCCTGCAGGTGGCACCTCACAAAACAAACTGCTGAGAACTCCCCCTCTGTGGACTTCCTGTTCCATAGGGGGCGCTCTCGAGCAGGTCCAAAATAAATGAGGCTCTGTGGAGATGCAGAACATTTTTCTTCTGAAGCTTTCGTCCCGTTTTTGAATAAAGGCCTCGGACAGTAGATACAGTTCTATTTTTAGATGTTTGATAGGTTTCTATTGTAATAGAAACCTACTACCTGCAGTGACACCTCTACTACCTGCAATAACACCTCTGCTTCCTGTAGTGACACCTCTACTTCCTGCAGTAACGCCTATGCTTCCTGCAGCAATACCTCTACTACCTCCAATAACACCTCCACTTCCTGTAGTAACACCTCTACTTCCTGTTTAATGGTTTAAATCTGGCCGTCTGTATGAACCGTTTTCACTTTCAGAGCTTAGTTTCTTTCGCCGCTGCAGGAAAACTGGACTTCCTGTCAGATTTCTGCTTTCTTCAGGTTTTGGCAAGCTAAATGTTTTTTAACCTCGGGAGGTGACTCATCAGGTGGCCTCAGCCTTTGAGTCGTAGTGTAAACACCTTCATCACGTCCTTCACACGCCCTCAGTGACCTTTGAACCCACCAACATGAAGCTCTGAGCTTTTTACCATGAACACATGGAAAAACTGCTTTAAAACGTTTCCTGATCGTTGCTCTAACGTTTCACATCCTGCTCTGATCTCAGACTTTCTGAAACCAAATGCTCCCTCTGTGCTCACGCTGCACCTCACGCTGCACCTCCACAGCTGTTTTAAACATCCACAGTTTAAACATGAAAGCAGCTGAACTCTCCTGTCAGATCAGTGAGAAGCTGAAGGAGGTTTGAGCTGATGAATATCAGAGGTGAAGAGGAAGAGGAGGTCTCTCCGAGTCTGAACATTTGTGTGAGTTCAGATGAGAGGATGAAGAAGCAGTTTGGACTCTCTGTTTTAATAAAAGAAGAAGCTGCCCTTATGTGCTCGTGTTCAGCTCACTGCTGCCGCCTGCTGGCCTCCTCCTCCTCCCCTCCTGCGCCTGACCTTCATCACTTTTCTTCACTAAAATTCTGTCTGAGGGTAATGAAGTCTTCCTGGAGCCCTCAGCCTTCCTGTGTTTTAAATTAACCCTCTGAGGTCTGAGTTACCCTGACGCCATGCTTTCTTCTCCAAAATCTCACCAATCACAAGACTGAAAACACAAAATACAGACACATCAAAAACATATTTACACTAAAACAAACAAAAAAATATTTACACTAAAACAAAATAAATATTTACCATATGACTATTTTCCTGCCAAACTTCTCCTTACTGATGAAGACCTGAAAGGGTTAAAGAGAAAATCTGCCTGCAGCTCCACAAACCATCGAATTCATCGTCTCATCAGACGGCCGACCGCCTCGTCTCTCCATGTCCACTCAGACCACAGAGCTCAGACTTTATTATTTTTCACTGGCGTCATCTTTTATTTTTATAAAACCAGAAACACAAAAATCTTTTACTTCATATTTCAGCTTTCAGTCAACTGTTTCTGAACCGTTTCCACCACTTTAAATCTGCCTGATGACACAGGATAGTATTATTATTATTATTGTTGCTGTTATTATTGTTATTATTATTATTATTATTGTTGCTGTTATTATTGTTATTATTATTATTATTATTATTGCTGTTATTATTGTTATTATTATTATTATTATTGCTGTTATTATTGTTATTATTATTATTATTATTATTATTGCTGTTATTATTATTATTATTATTATTAGTATTAGTAGTAGTAGTAGTAGTATTGTTATTGTTGTTATTATTATTATTATTGTTATTATTATTGTTGTTATTGTTAGGCGTTGGATGAAACTGATATTCAGCAACATTTCTTCTCGTTTTCTTTAATCAGCTGACTGTGTTGTCACCACCTGTCACAGTGTTTGTATCATCATCATCATCACTATCATCATTATCATCACCACAGTATGAGTGAAGCTCCTGGCACCACAGAAGAAGAAGCAAACAGAGACACATATGGAGCCGCCGGCCGACTGAATACTGTGTTTGTTTCCTGCACAACTGTTTCACACGCCGAGTTTGATCTGAGCGAGGACGCCGACAGATGACGGATTATCACGGGAAAGGGGGGGGCTGATAAAATAATTAAAAAACTGTTTCTGCAGCTTTTCTTCTTCTTTTATTCAAATAATCCAAACACTCTGTCTTGTGTGTCTGCAGACGTCTCAGAGGACGCATTTTTAATCCATTTCTGATCAATGAAATGAGTCGATTCATCCCAAAGATGATCAGCATTTCTAATAATTTTGTCAATTATTGAATAAATAACAGGTCCATCTCAGGTTAAACGACACGGACACTTTAAAACAAAACAAAATAAAAACGCAGTGCCTTCAGTGTAATCACAGACTGTAAATAAAAGACGGACTCAGCCGCAGTGATGTCACCCACTGTAAACATGTTTATTTTTGCTGAAGTGACCTGTCTGCTGAAACACGAGGTCTTCACGGCACGAACTGTTCACGTCGAACACTTCCTGTCAGTCATGGAAGTAAAATGACTGTTGCCGTGGTAACCAGTGATCATGGCTGTCACTGAGCTCCAGCAGGTTTCATCCTCTGTGTTAACATCAGCCTCTCAGCCAACGCCTCACCGCAAACACAAAGTCCAAATATACGAATGTCCTCGAGACACATTTACACAGCAGATTACTGAGCACGCTCAGTAACCACGAGGAGGCCGCTCTCCATCCTCAGAGGACAGTTACACCGAGGAGCTGTTGATGAGGACTCAGTTTGCTCCTGTGAGCAGCAGCAGTGCTCTGATGTGAAGGGGAACAGCTCCCCCTGGTGGACACACTGAGTCACTGAGACGTTCCAATAGTTCATTTCTCTGAGGAAACTTCCTCACTGAGAGAGGTGACCCGCAAGTTTCTGCACGGAGGCCACAAGAGCTGTCTGAATCCTCCAAATACTGAGGAAAGGAGCTTCAATGCTTACCTCCTTTAGCAGAGGAGACACTGGAGCATCCTTTATGAAATGAGAGGAGAAAACGCCATCCCATAATTGATAGCGACCATCTGACCATTCATGAAAACATCAACAAAACTGACAGAGTGGGTCAGATCATGAAAATGTTCCATTTCATGCCAGAACCGGCTGAAATGTTTTGAATTTTCACCAACAGGCTGTTAAACCCACAGCTGAACTCTGAACATCACACAGCTGGAAGAACATCTGCTTCTGGTCCAGGTGTTGCTGCATGAACACAGATTTCTATAAACTCTCTAAATCCAGATTAGAAGCTATATGAACTGATCAGAGTGTGTTTCAGGTTCTGTATCATTCAGTTTGCATCAGTAAGGTCTGTTGTGTTGCAGCTTTTGGGATGATCATGAATTCATGTTTCCTTTGACTCAGCTGGAATCAGAGATGGATGGAGGGAATTTTACTGCAGTCACAGAAATCCTAAAGAAGGAGGAGGAATGGAGTACCCACGGGATCATCTCTGCAGCAGGAACAGAGAAGAAAATCAGATGCATTTAATTTTATAAGCTATGGGGTAGATTTACCAAGCGGGGCAAATTATTGTGATGCTGCAGTCAGAGTGATCTGCTAACAGTGAGCTATAATTTAGCCAGTTCACTGCAGTAATAACCAGCAATCAGCCAAGAGCAAAAAATTAGCAGCTCAAAAACAAGCAGATCCAATAAGGGAGCATGAGGGAGAGAGGGAGTGGCCAACCAATCAAAATAATCCAGTGTAAGCTCAGGTGTCATCTGTCACATCTGGTATAACACGTGCTGTTTTCAGTGTTAGATTTAACACAATTTGCAGTAAACTGTGTGCCACAAACTTTGTAAATCAGGTTTGTGTGATTCATTAAAATATTCTCCAGCTGAAAGGGAAACTCCTACAGACACATATCAGCTGCCAGCTGTCCACGACTTTCAGTCACAAACTGACACTGAGGCTGTTTAGGAGATCCTTTTTAACATCAACAGGCTTTGACCTGCTGCAGACCGTCAGCAAACCTGGTCCTCTATGTTCCCTCTTCTTTAAAACTCCAGCCTTTGTGATGAAGGGATATTTTTCACAGGCTGTTCTCGTTTAAATGACCTGCAGAAAACATCACAACACGCTGTGATGAAGTCACACCTGCGTTTTGTGGTCCATCTTCTGCACACTGTAGTTTCAACACGGCAGACATCCGGCGTCATGTTAAGCACATGAGCGTGAGGTCGTTCAGATTCTCAGCATGCCGCTCTCCTCTTTTCCTAAGTCCTCATCAACTCTCCTAATCACCTTTCCTTCACCTCATGATGTTATCATCAAGGTCAAGGAAAAGTGGTTAGGAAAAGGAGATAGGAGATAGGAGATAGGAGATAGGAAGATGCTGCCATCACCTGCTTCATTAACCCACCTGAGACCACCGTGGGCTCAAAGTGACCCAGGAACTACACTGACTGTGTACCTGTACAGTATCAGTAGTACTTACAGGTAGTATTACCTGTGTACATGTCCACCAGAGAGTCCCGAAGCTCCTTGCTGGGGGTCCATGTTGACGGACTGGTCTCCTCTGGACTCTCTGAACTGGTTTCTCTGGAAACATAAAAACACGCTCACATCAGGATCGCCAACAGAGTAACCTGAGGTCAGGGGGCGGAGCTACAGTCTGACCACCAGCAGAGAGCCGACAGGGAGCCTCACTCAGACAAACATACTGTTATTGTTAAAGATCAGAAGCAGCGGCCGAGCGACCGTTTAACCGATTTCATAAAGTTCAGGTAAACGTTTTCAGTGGATTTAAAAAGTCACAGCTCTGATCCCCAAAACACAAACTTTATTAACAAAACAGAAACAAACCAGGTCTGAAGCATCAGAGGCTAAAAACACACTCACCTGCTGGAGACCAGAACCTCCAGTACACTCAGTCACACTGGTCTCCAGGCAGGCTGATCACATGACCTCAGGTCACACGGTTCCTGCAGCTGACTGTTTAATCCATACCACACCGCCAGAGAACTCAGACCGTCTGCTGTCAGCATGCTTCACTGCTGTGTTCAGGACCAGGACCTGAGCCAGGAACAGGGCCAGGACCAGGACCTGAGCAAGGGCCTTAACCAGGACCAGGACCAGGGCGTAAACCTGGATCAGGACTTTAAACCAGGCCCAGATTCTGTCCACCAACAGTGAAGCTTTGTTTTTCTGACAGACTGAATAAACTGTGATTTACTGTTTAATGAGCAGCAGCAGCAGCTCACTGAGGAACTACAACTTTCCTGATTTATTGATTATTCATGTTATTGACAAACTTATCAGAACAGCTCACAGAGTGATGAGTGCTCTCTGACCTTTTACACAGGAAGTAAAGCCTGATAAACTGTAATCAGCTGATTTCTGAGGCGATGAAGGGGAACTTCATCTTCCTCAGGAAGCAGCACAGGTGGTTTAATCTCAGGTAAAAGAAGCTGAATGCTTCTTGACTGTGGTGGCAGAGGAGGTGGAGCTTTCAGTGTCTGCTCCATCATGGCAGGTTTTCAGTTTTTGTTTCCTGAGTTTAGTGACATCAGTTTAGGGGCAGAGCCTGAATCTCACAGCGTTCTGTGTACTCTTCTCCCTCTTTTGTGTTGTTCCACATGTTAATTATAACCTCCTGACTGAAGCCACTCTAACAGTGATCAGTTACCACGGGAACACACCGGGAGGCCGCAGAGCGAAGCGCCTCTAAGGGTCCCAGGCGAGGAGGAAAGGAAGTCAGACACAGGACACAGAATGCAGTCAGCTTTCAAAATAAAAGACCCTCTGCACACGCTTCATATTCTCTCCACATGAAACGTTCCCTTTTTTATCAATACACCAATCAGAGCTGGCACCGCCCCCTCAGCAGCTCTGACAGCCAATCAAACGTGGACAGAGGACGGACGGCACCTCTGGCTCAGTTACGGTTTGGCGTCACAGCTCACTCACATCTAGAAATATTGATCATCCTCACTGATCAATACATGTTTTACTTTTACAATCAGATACTTAACTCTGAACCTGATCAGCAGATTACTGATTGCTGATCGATCAGTTCTTACTTGAGTTGCTGCTGCAGCTCATTGATCTTCCTCTTCGCTCTCTGCAGAGCGAACTGAACGTCCGTCGCTCTCCCCGACGCCATCTACACACCTCCACCTGCCTGACAGCCCACCTGAGGTCTCCATGGTAACCAGGTCACAGAGGGGGGAGGAGCTGAGCTGTGATTGGCTGAGAGCTACGGGCAGGTTAAATATTGATGAGGTCACAGCATCAGGTGACTCAACAGAGTCAGGATCTGTTTCATGGTGATGTCACAGTAAGGGTTGCTCTGATTGGCTGTTTAAAAATGACACAGTGAAGCCTGACTTATTGATGATCTGTGTTTATTGATTATTGGTGAGTTATTGGCTCTCGGTGTCCTGCAGCAGTTTGTTCAGCAGGGCGGCGTCTACGCGGTGCTTCATCACAAATTGACCGTTCAGGTGGAACACAGGTATGTCCCACCTGTACCTGTCCCACCAAAGCCGGTTCTCCGGTAGGCTGATGTCCACCTGCTGCAGGACCAGCTGATACACGCACACACACACACACACACACACACACACACATACATTTAATAACAATCACATTCACAGGATGTTGTTTTAAAGCCACAGGTGAGCTGCACACACCTGCAGGCAGGTAAACTAACAGGAAAACATCCAGAACTTCTGATCAAAATTACTGTGAGGATGGTAATCAGTCACATCACATTATTCCAGTAAAGGTATCAATAACACCCTCCAAGTGAACATCAAGTTCAGTTTAAATTAACGGCAGTTTCTCAGGAGGCTTCGGTCAGTCTCACCCGGTGTCTGAACGGCTGCAGCTGCTCTTTGGCTTCATCACACAGAGGACACGGATCCTGCACAGAGCACAGTAATCTGATTACTCACACGGTAATCTGGTTACTCATAGTCTAAATGTTTTTACCTCCACCAAGCAGCTCAGGTGACTGGTTTCTCTCTGAGTTCAGGACGTATATTTAATAATCTGTTCCCAGATTTGGAGCTCGGCTCGATTTGAACATTTGGAGTCAATTTAGGAATTTCTGGAAAAATTCTTCAGCACTCTGAGAAATTTCGTGTCTTTTCTTTATAAATACAAATGAAAGTGAAATAAGACTGGAAGACATCACCTGGATGTTCTCGAGAAAATATCACAAACTGGAGATCTGGATCCACAAGGAGACCTGGATCCAGAAGATCTGGATCATGCCAGGAGAAGAGGGAACTTTCAGCCTTGGTGGAGGTTCAGGTACATGTATGTACATATTTCACAGCATCAGTCACTTGACATTGTGAGGTGAAGATCCAACAATCAGACGATTTGGCGACAGTGGGGAGGAAGAACTCCCATCAAAGGGTAAGACACAGGAAGGAAATAAAAGCATCTGATGCCGAGCTCAGACCAAACAGGAAGTCAAGTTTATGTGCGGTGTGATCATATTTAAGTCCACACGAAGATGGTCACATGAACACACGTATGATGCAAACATCTCTCCAATCAGCTGACTTTAGATCGTCCTGAACGCTGATAATCAGAAATGGAGGCGGAGCTTCTGGTTTGTGTGCAGCTGGAGCTAAATATGACTCAGCTTCACTTTTCTACAGAGAGAGAACCAAAAGGAGCAGAGCGACAAATCAGAGGACTTCCTGTCACATGTTAAACGATTCCTGCGGTCGGCTGGACTCCTCAGGAACTTGTTCTCCTGTCGGCTGTTAAGCTGCGTCCATACTGCGAATTGCTTCCAGTGTGGACGCAGCTTTAGAGGAGAAACGATCCAAAAACAATTCAGAGGCCATTTTTATCCAACACGAAGAACTTCACTCTGGATTTGGTCTGAACTCAGCAGCAGACCGTGGTACGAATACTCAGACCGACACAGCTGGACTCTTCACACCTCCTCATCTTCATCAATTCACTGTCCTCAATTAACGTCCAGCAGGGCCAAGTGTCACGACCTTCCAGCTGGAAATCCAGCTTCATTTTCCTGCACTGAGCGGGTTCAAACCAAACATTTCAGGACTCGTTTACTTTGGAACGAAGACCTTAAAGTGCTCCAAAAATAACAAGATTATTAGATTTTACACAGATGTGAAAAGTCCAGCTGCTGGATGAGGGGCAGGAGGAGCTTTCTGTACTGATCGGGGTGTGGGCGTTACCTTGGTGAACAGAGTGAGAGTGGGTAAAGTTTTAGTGGAAAACAGTCGGAGCTGCAGAGCTGCAGGTCCACAGAAACTCTTCATCACAAACATTTCATCTGAGAACACAAAGACAGACACACCGTTACTGACCTGCACACAGCCAGCCAATCACAGAGCAGCACGTCCTCACAGACAGCCAGCCAATCACAGAGCAGGAGACATCCTCACAGACAGCTGACCAATCACAGGTTCAGTATGCAGCGAGTTTACGCTCGCTGCTGTCGCCCGTTACAGCCGGTCGTACATCTCTTGATATTTGTAACCGGGCGTGCACGGCGCAGCCAGGCTGAAGACTCGGGCATACAATCGCGCCAGTATTTGCCACCATTTCAGTGATGGTCATTCCTAGTTTTCGTGACAGACCTGAGTGTATTCTGTGTAAAAATGGGCTGATACTTTTTTCTAACAGCTTGTCTTACACCATTTACCCTCCCCCCCACCACAGAAAACATCCTTTCATATTTTCATCTAAACCCCAAAAACGTCAGACAGCGAGACGGTCCATTAAAAGAAGACTAAGAAGATTATTAAAAACTGTGCTTAAATGATAATAAATTTAAAATAAAGTACACTGGCAAGATTCTATTTTGTAATTTTTTAAACTCAAAATGTATAAATACCAACAGTTTTAAAGCTGATGACAAGTGACTGCTCATTCAAACACGTATTAATAGAGACAGGAGGACATTTGACCTGCACCGCGTGTGGACAATTTGGATTAAACTGTTGCAGCATCTCATCCTGAGCTGGACCAGAACAGGTTTCTATCAGTTTACTGAGCCTCGCTCAGATGAAATCATACAACCATGGAAATATTTGACAGTGTTTCCACCTTTAAATGACACTACCTGATCCATCACTGCGGGAGATCACAGATTACTCAGGTTACACAGATTGTATGTTTTAGTTTTTTTTTGTGGGTGTGTTTGACAAAAACTCATGATCGCGTTGCTCCCTGTTTGGACCTCCTCTCCTCCCGTAGCGGTGGTGACGAGCAGGTTTTGTCTGCTGACTGCGGCGAGTCCGGGAAAAACAACACAACCAATGTAGCGACCATAAACCAACCTTTAGTCTTCATCCACTAAGTACCCTGACCTCTGACCTGTCAGAATGTGGAACTTTGGCTTTTTGAAAACTGTCCTCAGGTGAAAAATAATCCCCGACTATATTTTTCCTTTTTGCTGTTTTTTTTTTTTTGTCTCTGGTCACACCTGAGAGCAGCTGCAGACCTGCAGAGTCACAGGAAGTAAAAATGAAGAGCTGCATGTCACCATCATCTTCATCATTTTACTTCAAGATGAAGACGCCTCGGAAGACGAGTTTTAAACCTCCACAAACCTTATTCTGTTTTTAATTCACACTCACTCACACACACACACACACACACACACACACACACACACACAGAGAGCAGTACACACTAATCAGCTCTCAGCTCACTGACAGTTACACCTGTCCGACAGGTAGAGCAGACTGCACCTGTGACAGAGTCTGGTTCTTACTGTTGGGTCAGGTGATCACCAGCTGCTTCCTGTCTGTGCTGCAGGTCAAAATCATCACCTGAGCAGGTGTCTCAGCACACCATTATCTTTAAATATGTTTATTTTGATTTTATGCTTTTATTTGAATTCATTTCTATTTTTTAAATGTTTTTAATTTTTATTTTTTTACAGTGCATATTTGTAATCTCAGACTCAGAGCGGCTACTCTGTCGTTTTTTTCCTGGTTTAAATAATATTTTTGTTATTTTTTAATGAACTAAATTAAATGTCAATGAATCGATCAAATAAATCAATAAAGTATGTCGACCTTTCAAAATAAGAGCCTGTTTCCGGTGAGCTCCGTGCTAGCTGTTACCCTGTTAGCTCCCAGCAGCTCTCCGGAACTGTCTCCGGTTCTACAGCAGGAACCGAGCCACACTTACCGAGTCGGGCCGTGCAGCCCCGCTGTGTCCGGGTCCGGATCGGTGTTCTGGAGCCTGTCGGGCGGTTCCGGTTCGGTTTGAGTCTGAAGTTCGGAGTTAATCACAAACTCACAGCTGCTTCTTCTTCTGCGGCGACTGCCCCTCTTCTTCTTCTACGGTTCAAAATAAACCCACGAGCCGCCGCTTCCTCTGCGCAGCGCCTCCTGCTGTCCGGTCCTTCTTTTCGTTTTTTTTTTAAATAAATTTGTGTATTTTCGTTTTTACTCGTCTACCTCCTTCATATATTGATCATATATTGAAGCATGGGTTGTGGATCCAGATGCCCCTGACCTGTGCTTTGCTTCGGGCTCCTTTACCTATAAAGGTGAGCTGTCCGTCCTACAGGTAAAACAACAGTGAAAAGTAACAATGCTGTTTTTATAGTTTGAGACAAAAATCTTTATCCAGGAGGAAGAAGCTGAAGCTGGAAGTGTGTGTGCAGGTGCTGGGGTTCAGCTGTGGCTGACCAATCAGCTGTTACACCTTTAACCATGTGATTGAGAGGTCAGATATAAACCACAGCATCCAGGAAGAAACCTGTTAAAAGGGAGCAGAGCAGAGGAGACAGGACAAAAGACACACTATGGGAGAGAGACAGAGTTTAATAATAACGATTTAATAATAATGATTAAATGCAAGTGGTGTATAAACACATGGAAAGTGAAAGGAAGTGAGGAAGAGGAAGTGCTCAGTGCATCATGGGAAGCCCCCAGCAGCCTAAGCCTATTGCAGCTTAACTAAGGAATGATTCAAGGTCATCTGATCCAGCCCTAACTATAAACTCTATCAAAATGGAAAGTTTGGCTAAGTTAACCTAGGGTTTCCTGATCTAGGTATGAGCGCATTCACATGAAAGGGGCGGAGCTGGCAACATCTCAACATCTGACCAATCACAATGATTAGTGTAGTGGCAGCTGAGTGTCCGATTTCCCAAAGGAAGAGTAAACTGTAATATAAAAATCTGAAGAGGTTCCACACAGAATACAGAGTGAAAGTAACACAGCTGCTGCAGATAAATCAGCAGTGTGAGAGGAAAAGCTCTGTGCAGGAGTTTACTGTTAAAGAGCTTTAAACGTTTGGGTCAGTCAGACTGGAAAAGAGCTGCTGTATTAATGAAGTTTAGCCTGTTTAAAGGCAGGAAGAAAAGCTGCAAAAACACTGACTGTGTGAGTTAACAGACTGATCAATATCACAACTTTATCATTCAGACACGGGAGGATCTGATGGATTATAATCGAGTATTTCATTAAATGAATGTTTTAGGTTTTCTTCTTTCAGCTGCAGCCCGATGCTGTTTAATGGTCTGAGAGGAAAGAATTAATACAAAAACACAATTCAAATGTAGGCTCGGTCCACCTGTGACTGATAGAAAGTCCACAGGTACAAACAGGAGTCCTGATTTATATACTAATGCTTACAGAAGAACACAATTGATGTAAAATTGTTTGCAGCCAACAGGAAACAAAACAAGGACAGGTGAGTCTAAGAATCTATATTTGTTACTGAGGCTCATCAGGGAAACACAAAGACTTCAGACCCTCCTGCTGTCCACACACAGAGGTCTGAGGTGACACTATTTTCAGGAGAATTGTTTGGTCAGTAGGCGGTGATTTCATATTTGTTGATCTCTAATCTGGAACCTCACCTGCTCCAGAGCAGGTTAGGCTCACAGCATCAGTTACCGTGGCGATGTACTCTGGTAAGAAGTGAACCACCTTTGTAGAACAGAAAACCCAGGGTTAACCCTGAAGTTACCTGGATAAGACTAAATCCTGCTTCGTAGTGCAGGCCTCTGGACACTGAGGGCAAGTGTAAATAAAGATCTTCATGGTTCAGTCAGATTAATAAAGTTTCTTCAAACAGACGCTGGAGTGTTTTTTGCTTCAGTTTGGAGTCGATATTTGATCGATCGATAGATGTTTGTCTGTCTGAGCCTGAAGAGATGTGACCTCTTTAATCAATAATCATGTTTTCAGTCTTCAATCTGCTGATCTGAACTTTGGACTCCTCACAGCATTGTCTGAACCTGAACCCAGACCTGAACCTGAACCCGAACAACACAGCTACACAGCAACAAAGCGCTGAGGATTCAGAACAGGGAGTCCAAATCCGATGAGCGACGTCACGGTGGATACGTTTATTTTATTTTGAATCACCAGTGGTTATTTCCCTTCATCAATGATGATGAAACAGGAAGTGTCGGGTGAGCTGAGGGCGCTCGCTTTGATCTGGAACAGAAACACTTTGATTCTTCACAACAAAACGAGTCTGTTTGTTTTCTGTCAGTTTTTATTTTCACACAAACATTCAAAACTTTCAAAGTGTGCAAATGAACCGAACGACTCGCACGAATTCTGTCGACTCTCAGAAACCCACCGAGGCCACAGAGGAGCCAGGACTGCTTTGCCGGCCTCTGCAGGACTCTCTACTGGTTTGTACTGGGACCTGTTCAGTCTGTAAATGGTTTCTGTGGTCCGTACTGTTTTCACCAGGTCTAACTGGTTTTTACTTTAGCAGGAACCATTTCAACTGGTTTGTTCTGGTTTTTAACTGGTTCTGATCTGTCTGATCTGGTTTTCTGAGCCCCTCTGTGGCTGTGGTGGATTTCCCAGCATGCCTCTGTAAACGGGTAATAAACAGGAAGTAAAGCTCGATGCACAGCATCAGTAATGAGCAGCAACAACGTCCTCGCTGTGGCGACCATGTTGGCTCTGAGTGATGTCACCATGGTGACACTGATTCATTCACACATGTACACACTCCCACGCACGCACACACACAGAGTTCTGTAGTCCACCAGCCAATCAGAAGAGGATTTTCCCTCCAGTCTGTAAAGTTCACTCTGATTGGCTGCTTCCTGTCTCTTCTTCTTCTTCTGTCAGCGCCACTCTCAGCTGGGCGAGCCTCCATCTCTGATCCCTCCCGTCAGCCTTTGCCAGGTGCCGGATCACACAGTCACAGGTCAGGAAGATCAGAGGTATCCACGGTAACCTGCCGGTCAGACCAATGAGCACAGGTTAAACTCATCATCGATCATTAATCAATACAGCATGCGGCCCCACCCTGTAGGACACACCCCCACCTTGATGAAGATTGTGTCATCTTTGATGTAGGTGCCTGTCTCCAGGACGCTCTGAGACACGAAGAGCGGGCACCCAGAGGCAATGTTCATCTCGGCGACCGGACGCCGGAAGCTGCTGCTGTTCGGATCCGGTTTGAAGGCGTCGCCCAGGTGCTTCCTGGAGGGACCCTGGTCCATCAGCATCAGGGTCACCTGACAAAGACAGAACAGATCAGAGCAAAACGTTAACGCTTCGGTGCTGATAACACGCCATCAACACAGCGGTCAATCACACAGGGAGTGAGGCTTACCTTCTGTTTAAAGGGCCAGGGCAGCAGGGCGTCGTACTCGCCCCTCATCACCACAAAGAACAGCGACAGGTGCGTCCCCTTGCCCATGCCGTCTCCGTTCAGGTAAACTCGAGCACACATCTTGTACCCGAAGTATCCGGTGTAAAACGGCTGCGAGTACAGCGACAGCGTCTTTGCCGCCACCGCTTCCTGTTTCCGTCTCTTGTAGTCGCGGATCTTCCAGATTAGAGTCCCGTTGTAGCTCGCCGTCTCCAGCACCTGGAAACGCAGGTCCATGTCAGCCAGTCGGATCTCGTGGACACTCAGCATGTCGTCATGGCGATTCAGCTGAGTCTCCAGGGATGCTGCAAAGAAGAGCATGTTCGTCAGTGAGTTACTGTGTACTATTAACTACTCCCCAGACCCCTGCAACTATTTAAATTCAATTCAATTTTATTTATATAGCACCAAATCACAACAACAGTCGCCTCAAGGCGCTTTATATATTAGGGTAAAGACCCTACAATATTAGACAGAAAACCCGAACAGTCAGACGACCCCCTATGAGCAATCACTTGGTGACAGTGGGAAGGAAAAACTCCCTTTTAACTGGAAGAAACCTCAGACAGAACCAGGCTCAGGGAGGGGCAGCCATCTGCCGCGACCGGTTGGGGGATGAGGGGAAACAGAAGAGAGCAGAGGGAGACAGGACAAAAGACACACTATGGGAGAGAGACAGGGTTAATAATAACTAATGATTAAATGCAAGTGGTGTATAAACACAGTGTCATGGTTTACTTTCAGCTTCACAATTCATTTCCAGAAACATTATTGTTTTCGTTTCAAAGAGAGATTAATTTTTTACAAAACCTGTCTGTAGATTCAGTTATATCGGACTGAGCCGGTGGTGCATTTTTTTGGATTACTTTTAGCTGCATGCATGTTTTTTTGTTTGTTTGTTTTTGTTTGTTTTTGTTTAAACCAAATTAAACAAAACTGTAAATATGTAAATAAATGGGTCATTTTGACTATCATCCTCGCCAAATCTCCTTTCATAAAGAGGTTGCCTTGTTGAAAAAAACAAAAAAATGAATAAATAAAATGAATTAAAAGTGGGAGGTGGTTTGAGTTCTGGTGATAAGATCAAAATCTTTTTCTTTATGGGTTGCGATGTACCTGGAAACCGCTCACTCCCTGAGGTCCCTGCTCTCCTCTCTTTCCTGCAGGACCCTGGAGTAAAAACAAACACATTATAGTAAAAAAAATAACAGTTTACATGATTAACAATGAGATCATCTCAGCTGAGTTGGATGCTTACAGCTGGGCCAGGTGGACCAGCAGCGCCCCTCTCTCCATCTTTTCCATTTGGTCCCTAGAGGACAGTTAAATGAGCATTCATCAGAATATTTATGCTTGAGATGAAGGGAGTGAAGCCACAGTAGGAAGTATGAGCTATGTTGGAGTAACTGTGGAAATAACTTGCCCTTTGACCTGGAGCTCCTGGACTTCCAGCCTCTCCAGCCTTCCCAGCATCACCCTAAAAATTCACAGGTACCATGGATCAGCATCTCCATGAAAGCATCTGTTGTGCTCTTATGGAGCTTCTTAATATTTATTTGCATGCATGTATTCATCTGGCAGATACTTTGATCACTCAGTAGGTTTCTCTAGCACAAAAACAGCTCTTTTCTAATCTCACAGTCATTCATACTGACTGAGAAGCCCTTTGATCCCGGCAGGCCCATCTGTCCAGCTGGACCCCTGTTTCCAGTAGAACCAGCTGGGCCTTGCTTGCCATCATCTCCGGCTGATCCCTGAAAAGACAGAAGTACATTTACCACGAAGCACACACGTGTAAGTCTACTTGAGTTTTCAGGAAAGCAGTGAAATTAAATTAATTTTTTTACATACCACTGGTCCTTGCTTTCCCTCTGCTCCCTGGGCACCAATAAGTCCTGTGAGACCCTGTGAAGTAATACGCACATTACTGATGAAATGGAAACCAGAATTTCTGATATTTTCTAGTTAATGTCAGGCAGATTTTATCTGATTTAAGGTTTGTTTGGTCCAGTTTCTTTCACCATCAGCTTCTGCTGAAAGTAGAAGCTGAAGCCAGATCCAACAGGGGTGCAAAAGCACGCATTACACCCTCAGCTGAAATTTGAGTAACAAATGTGTTGTCATTTAATAGTAGAGTAGTGAAGGTGAACATGCAATGTACTCATTAAAATGACAATTGAATTAGTGCTTGCAAACTGTCCAAATACTGTTACAAGAATATTTGAAAATGGTTGGCAGCAACACAGCCTCCATAGCCACAGACATCAAGACAGAATATGGAAAAACCAAAGCCTGTATATAAAAGATGGACTTCTTGATGTCACCCATTACTTTGTGAAGTCTTGTTTTGTCTTAGCTTTTTGAAACTGAGGGACACTACAAGTTCATTCAGTAGTGACTTGTTAATCACAAGGCAGGCCTGCCCTAAAGCCTACCCTGCATTATCCTCCTTTCTGACTCTACAAAATGGACACCCATGTTGTATTCAATAAGACTCTAAACCTGTGATTGAGAGCATGAACTCATCAGAAAAGTGTTCACTGAAGTCTTAGGACAAGTGAGAAGCAGGGCGATTTTTACATAGACTTCTATGCAATCTGACTTCTTTTTGAACGTAGAGCAGTCGCCCCTTATGCTGGCCATAAGAAAGAATTTTATAGGTTTAAGGCACTTCAACACTGGTTGCAGTTTTCAAACAATGCTACAAGTATATATATTACATGACGCCTGTTCTTGCCTCTTTACACTGGTTGTTTGTCCAGTTTAAAATTAATTTGAAAAATTTTATTGTCTGCTTTTAAAGTTTTAAACAGCCTGACTCCTCGTTGTCCCCATCTCTAGACTGAAATACTGGGAGGGGCCGAGCTTTTGCTGTTGTGGCCCCCAAAATATGGAATGAGTTGCCCCTGCGTATTAAGCTGGCCCCAACACATGAGGTTTTTAAATCACATTTAAAAACATACCTTTTCTCTATGGCACTTCAACATTAGTACCAGAGTCAGGTTCTAGTCAGTTTTAGTCCGTTTTGGTCACTTTTTAGTTTTTTTTTTTTATATGTGTGTTTGTGTTTTATTGCTGTCTTTTAACTGGAAAGCACGTTGGTCAACTCTGTTGTTTTAAATGTGCTCTATAAATAAAGTTGGATTGGACTGGATTATATACAGTCTTTTAAAGTCTCTAACCAAAGTTAACACCTACTGCCACCAGCTTACTCCTGCTGTGCATGTGTATCTAAACAAATTACCAACTTATTTAGAAAGTTGTGTAAAACATTAGTCTTGTAGTTTGTGGTTTAAAACAGAGAATGGCTATAAAATTCCTACAAAATGATTGCAGTTTTTGCTACACTTGCATGAATTTTGGGTCAAGAGGCAACACAGTTTCACAAAGTTTCTCAAAGATGATGTACAACGTCTAAGAGAAAGTGTAGATGAACACAAGTTGTGTGATTATCAGCTTGTTGGCATGCAACATCTGCAAACCTACCAATTTCAAATCCACTTTAAGTCAGTTTGTTCTGGAACAAACTGACTGCAGTAATCTTAAAAGCTAGACCAGTAAACACCTCAGTTATACAGGCCTGGAGACCAGTCGGCAACTATCTGGCAGCCTGCTGTTGCTAGGGAAAAATGTGTATTCCCTGACCAGTTGGCGAGTGGTTGCTGGCTGTCACTAGGTGAAATAAATCGTGCTGCACCAAAAACCACCTTGTGATTTGGTTGCTAGCAGGTTGCCACAGTCACCTGTAGTTTGGAAGATGAAAGATGCCGATCTGTCTGCAAACACTCGCCAACTACTGTACTTGTCAAGCACAAGAGAAACCGTCCCTTACCACTTAAACCAACATGTTTCAAAAGGCGCAGTTTTTACTTTGAAGGTAAATGGTCTCTGTTTCCAGTTTGCGTCGCACTTTTTCAAGTTTCACTAGTGCTTAGTGAGTAGTTAGCGAGTGTTTGCAGACAAACTGGCATCTTCCAGGTTTTCGGTGCAGCATCGTATACCTCTTCGCAACCAATTTCACCTTGTAACGGCCAGCAACCACTTGCCAAGCAGTCGGAGAATGCACATTTTTCCCTAGCAACTGGTGCTTGCCAGATGGTCGCCAACTGGGACGTGACTGGGGCCTAAGATCAGCCTTAGCCTACATCTCTAGGCAGGAATGTAGTCACTATAATATACAAAATGCCTAAAACACTGAGCAAAAGTACCAAATAAAAGTTTTATTCAAAGCAATGAATCACAACATGTGACTTTACCCGAGCTCCTGTTAAACCTGGCTCTCCATTGCGTCCTGGATCTCCAGATAAACCTTTGGCACCGGGCGATCCTGGCAGCCCTCTCTCACCCTGGGCTCCCTGTTCAGGAAAAATTATAAAATATTCAGAATCACAGAAACAAATGTGACGAAGCTAAATTAGTGTCATAAATACTCACCTTTGGGCCAGGTAAACCATCTGCACCAGGGAAACCTCTGTTTCCTGGTGCTCCCTAGAACAAATAAAAAACAAAACCACTTCAGTCTGACTTGTTTGCAGGTTTCACGTTAAAAAGGAATTCTTAGTGAACTCACTGTCTCTCCTGTGGGGCCTTGAGGCCCGATGGATCCAGCATCGCCTCGGGGTCCACGCTTCCCATCTTCTCCCACTGGGCCTAATGGACCCGGGGCACCATGATCACCCTAATGTAAATCCATACCCACTGAATCAGTCGACAAACCAATCACTTATCCACCAAAATAACATTAAAGATGAACTTTTATGAACTTTTAGAGTCTTTATTTTGAGATAGTTTTGGTCTTACTCGTTCTCCCTTCACTCCAGCTTCTCCTTTGAATCCAGGAGCTCCAACATCACCCTGCAGAGGAAGACCAGAGGTCCAGGTTTCAAACATATTTAAAGACAGAGAAATGAAGACTCACATGACAGGGACAGAGAAAATTAAAAAGCTCATACCAGTTGGCCTTTTGGTCCTGGTGCTCCTGTTGATCCCTGGGGGCCGGGAGGACCAGGTGGACCGAGCAAACCAGGTGGACCCTGGACACCAGCTATACCCTGGGAAGGAAAAAAAGCAGCAGTACATTAAATAAAAACCTTTACTGTAAACACATTTATAGACAAATATTAGCTGGAAGCTGGTTAAAAGTGTGTCACCACTATCACTTACTGTTGAGCCGCGGGCACCTGGAGCTCCATCAGGCCCTGATGCACCCTGTTTGAAAACTAAATATTAACTAGGAAAGGTGGTAATTTAATGCAGTCCAGCAGAATGGGTTTCCTTCTGTTTTAGCAACAAGAATGATAAAATTACAACACCTGCTGTCCAGTGGGTCCAGGTGGTCCGGCACGTCCGACGTCGCCCCTCGATCCCTGCTGTCCTGGACTTCCTCTCACCCCTGTCGGCCCTGCTTCACCCTGCACCAGCAGACACATTCAGGCCATATTAAAGGACTCCCTGGGTGAATTTAATGACTTAATTTCAAACCATCTTCATGGCAATGAGGTTATTCATCAAATTGTCTAAGAAATGATCTAAACTTCAAATATACAACAGCTCATTAAACGAGACTCAGAATTTATCACACGATTACCACACATTCTTCCAATTCAAGTGTCAGTAAACTAAATAAGTTACAGATTACAGACTATCTCACCTTCATTCCTGGGTTACCGGGAAATCCTGGCATACCAGGGACTCCTATTGGACCCTGTGGTTAAAGGAAAGTTTGCTTAATATTCACAAAAATTTAAACTTCATATTTTATTGACAGTCTGGGTGAATGGTGCTTCAAAAATGGACAAATCAGTGGGATAATGATAACAACTAGAGGATATAGTTGCCATTGTTTTCTTTTTCTTTTCTTTTTTTTTTTTTTGAATTGTGTTTTGGATTCTTGTTGAATATTTATGTGTTTTGGTTTCTGTTTGGTTTTCGTCGTTATTTCATTGTGCTTGACATTTTATTTTTGTTAAGCTGAGTTCTGAGTTCAACAAACTCTGAGTTTCCAGTTCCAAAAAGGCTGATCAGAGTTAGTTCGGTCAACTTGTATGAGTTAAGCGCGTACATGCATAAAGAAAGAAAGTCATCATCAACAGAGCTAAAATACCAGGATTCACCATGGCAACAAGTAAATAAAGAGCCTCCATATTAATCCGGTGGACCGAGGAGTATTCATTTTAATTAGCATCATGCACTCAGTCATCATCATAGACAGTTGAACATTTTTATATAAAATATGTAATTTGTTTATAGTATCTATGGTCATCATGTGCCCAATAGATGAAGCTGGAACCACATTTTAAATTTGACCTCTAAATCTCATTATTGAGCTGTAAGCTGACAGGGACAAAATGCAGATGACAGAAAGTCAAGATAAAAATATGAAGAAACAGATAAGACACAGATGACTTGTCCAGCTACATTATTTGGGCCTATTAAGACAAATTTAGGTGATTTTCAGTGGAAATAATGCAAAGGTTCAGACTTTGAATTTTCAGACATTGTACCTCTTGAAATGTTGCGTTTAATGACTGTAGTTCCTCATGAAATGTAGTCAAAATAAATGTCTGCAGCCTGCTTTTAAAAAGCCACTTTAAAATACTTTAAGTTCAGTTTTAGAGTCTTAAAGTCATTTCAGCCTCATCTTCACTCAAATATTCACATCATCTCCGAGATCCAAGACATTCTTCCATCAGAGTAACCAATTACAACAATTACAGTCGATAATTGATTGCTGATGAGTGTGTTATGTGTTGACAATAAACATTTAGTTTTAAATGTAATATTTATATTTAACAGTTAACATTTAGATTTAGATTTAAAACATTTGCAAATGTTGCTGTAAATGTGTTGTAAAAAACGGACTTGAAAAATATACAATTTTCAATGGGAGCCAGATATCATACAGGTTAATTTTATTTAAACAGTGATTGCTACAGTAATGTATGATAAATGCTTCAGGGCAGGGAACTGACTGACAACCTGACAGCTGCATTTCTGTCCACAGAGTCACAGAGTTAGGTTAGATATACTATAGCTTTTGTTTTGAGCCGATAACAAATCCACAGTGTCCACTGATCGTGTCTGTGTCCTTACATTGATGACTGATTGACTATAAAAGCGCTCATGCTAAATATAACAGCAAACTTATATCGATCTGGAACTTCAGCAGATTAATGTGCTCCCATGCGTGCTTTAACAGCTTTATGAATGAGGTCAGCTGGTTCAGGTGCAGCAGGAGGGGACGGGTCAGAGGGAAACTCAGAGTTAGTTGAAGAAAACCTGCCAGCGAGCAGGTTAGGTTCTCAGAGTCAGTTACAGAGATGAGTTTGCCTCATCTCAGGGTTAGCAAACTTTAGCTAAACCTCCTTCCTGGAATGTTTAGGTTTTGTGGAGCTTTGGTGCTTGTTTGGATTACTTTACCATTTTAGTGTTTTGGTTTTTGAATTCTTGGTTTTTATTGAGTTATGTCTTGTTTTTAGTTCCCTCAGTGATTCCCTCTGTTCATCCCGCTGTCTTATCCGTTATGTTTGGTGTGAGGTCTGGATGTCTTGTAGCCGTCTTTTGGTTGTTTCCTGTTTTACTTTGGAAGTTGGTTTTCTCTTCTGTCATGTTCTGGATGCATCTATAGTCTTGTCTCCCCCTCTGCTTTCCCTTACGTTCTGCCTGAATTCATTTTAATTTCCTCCACCTTTCCTCTGGTTCCTTGTGTTTTGGATTTCTGCTTTACCTTTTGCACTTTTTTTGGTTGTTTTTGGACTTACATCAGCTATCAAAAGCTCACTTTTCATTAACTCCCTCTTGCTCTAATGTCCTGCATTTTGGGTCCTCGCAAGCAAACGATGAAGATATTTTTCTACTAAAATTATTCAATTAACTGAAAACTAATTTAAAGCTATTTTTATAATCAATGACATCATAACTAATTACCAGAAATTCAAGTTTTTTTGTCCTGTATGATTGATAAATGAAACAGAATCTTTGGTTTTGGACTGCTGGTCAATCAAAACATACAAATTAAAGATGTCAGCTTGTGCTTTAAAAACATGATGGATGTGTTTCTCTATTTTCTAACATGCTATACACCGAAACAATCAGCCAATTAAAAGACTAAAACTATATTTTTCTGTTTAAATGACCTAAGGATAAGTCTGTTATTCGGAAAAGAGTTGTTTCTATCTTCCCTCTCTGTCGTCAGAAGGTTGGAAAAAGTAAATGCAACTTCAGTTCTTACCAGAGGACCTGGTTTACCAGCGTGGCCGGGTGTGCCACGTTTACCCTGGGAGAAAAACACAGAAAATATATTAATCCAGAAACATCCCTTTACATTTCAAAAGGATGGTCTTTATTTGTCTCATACCACAGGACCGGTCTGTCCCGCTCTGCCTCTTTCGCCCTGCATCCCGGGTGGTCCCTGAAACAAAAGACGGATTCAGTAACTCTGCAACAGACAAATACTCTGGTGGTCTTTTTAACAGTATCTTCACTTACCAGTGGACCGGGAGCTCCCATTGCACCAGGAGTACCAGATGCACCCTGCACAGAACAGAAACAGGTGCAGTTATGTACAGATAAAAGCTGATGTTGGATAAACCATCATCTAAACTTGCAGTGCAGCAGATGCACTGAGTGTTTTGAACATTGCTTTAATTTTATGATATTCTAGAATGCATTGGTCTAGTCTTTTTTTATACAACTTAATGTGAAAATGTTTAATATTATTCCTTTAATTAAGACCGCAACTGTAGTTCCTGCTATTCCCTACGAAAGTGAGAGTTCGGTACCTTTCCTCCAGGTGCTCCAGGCTCGCCTCTTTGTCCAGCAAGTCCACCATGTCCCTGTTGTTGAGATTTATATTTGTAAACTTGTCATATCTTGATGAAAAATAATCATAAAAAGTGAGGACTTACTTTGTGGCCTTTCAGTCCTGGAAGGCCTGGAAGTCCCGGGAATCCTCTTGCACCCTAAATTTAAACAAATAATCACATCATTCCTGATCGTGTTTTCTCTCATTCGCTCTCTCTCAGGTTAGATTAGGTTATATCACAATTATCATGACAATATTAAACTAAATATGTTTTTGTATGAAAACGGGTTACCGCTGATCCTGGATATCCTGGTTCTCCGGTTGAACCTGCAGGTCCAGATTCTCCCTGCAGAAAAACATTAAAATGCTTACTGAATAATTACTAATAAAAGAAGAAATCCGTATCTATTACACGACTCACATCAGGTCCAGGTTTTCCTGGTGGTCCATCAGGTCCTCGATAGCCTGGCTCCCCCTACACACACACACACATACATAGTCACATTTAAATTTCCCTCTTCAACATGTCAAGCATCATTAGCATAAATCCAAGATGAAGAAATAATCCTACCATTGGTCCTGGATCTCCAGGTTCTCCAGGAATTCCTTGACCGCCAGCAGGACCCTGAACAGGAATATCAAAGGCCACATTTTTAGCCCAATTTCTGACATCAAACCCTACAAGTGATGTAGGGTTTGATGTGGCCCTAAAACTTGATCAGAGGCAAAAAAAAACTCACTGGTGGTCCAGGCGGCCCTGGAAGTCCTCGTGGTCCTGCTTCACCCTGAAATAGCATCCGATTATGCACTGCAGTTTAAACCGTACAAGCCTCCAAACTCTGCATACAGTTTAAAAGCACTCACCCTTGTTCCTGTTAACATCGCAGTCGGACCCGACTTCTCACTGAAACCTGTAGCCATCTGTGACACCAGGTTGCCCTGTCAGGAAGAGATTGATCAAAAATAATTTTTCCCTGTGAAATTTGCACAGTGGGAAAATAATTGAAATTACTTGGAGAGCAGCTCACCCCAGGGGACGAGGGATGGCCAGGTGGTCCTGGTTCTCCTGGGTTTCCTGGCACACCGGGCTCGCCATCAAATCCTGGAGGCCCAGGGAATCCCTGCAATTTGCATGATGAGGCATCATTAATGAATGACGCAGAGAAAGAACTGAAACTGAAAGGATTCATCGGTTATATGACTACAGGTTTATCAAAGAGAAGGTGTGTTATTAGATTCAATACATTGACTCGAACACTTTGAGGGCCTTGAGGTGCTTCATGTAACTTTATACTTCCTGTCCACTACGTTTCAGAGGGAAATATTCTACCTTGTACTCTACTATATTTATCTGACAGCTTTAGATACTAGTGACTATACAAATTAAAAAGAGAACTATGATTTAATAGCATGTAGAACCACCTTTAGCAGCAATAAATTGAAGTAACGGTTTTCTGTGTGACTCGAACACATTACAGAATTCAGTCTCTCACATTGTTGTGGAGGAATTTTATCCCACTCTTCTTTACAACACTGTTTTGGTTCACTGAGGTTTGTGGGCATTTATTTATGCACAGCTCTCTTAAGGTCCCACCACAGCATTTCAATCAGGTTGATGTCTGGACTTTGACTGGGTCATTGCAGCACCTTGATTCTTTTCTTTGTCAGCCATTCTGTTGTAGATTTGTTGCTGTGCTCGAGATCATTGTCCTGTTGCATGACCCAATTTGGGCCAAGCTTTAACTGTCAGACAGATGGCCTCACATTTACTCTAGAATACTTTGGTATACAGAGGAGTTCACGCTCGACTCAATGACTGCAAGGACCCCAGGTCCTGTGGCTGCAAAACAAGCCAAAATAAATCACCCCTCCACCACCGTGCTTCACAGTTGGTATGAGGTGTTTGTGCTGATATGATATGTTTGGTTTTCTCCAAACACGGTGCTGTGCATTATGGCCAAATGTCTCCACTTTGGTCTCATCTGTCCAAAAGACATTGTTCCAGAAGTCTTGTGGTTTATTCAGATGCAACTTTGCAAACCTAAGCTGTGCTGCCATGTTCTTTTTAGAGAGAAGAGGCTTTCTCCTGGAAACCCTTCCAAACAAGCCATACTTTTTCAGTCTTTTTCTAATTGTTCTGTCATGAACTTTAACATTTAACATGCTAACTGAGGCCTGTAGAGTCTGAGATGTGGAAATGGCCTTAAACCCTTCTCAGATTGATGGGCAGCAACCGTTGCTTCTCTAAGATCATTGATCTTAGAGAAGACACAGTGTAATATGTCATGTCATGTTTTGTTGTTCATCTGAGGTTGTATTTACCCAAATTTAAGACTTGCTAATGATATGTAGAACCCTGGAATTGAAAGAGGCTATACTTTCTTTTTTGACTGTATATATAACATTACAATGCTGGATGTTCATATTAAATGCAGGCAAACTTTCAAACATGTATACCATAATCTCTATAAGCCTGAACACTTGGTTTCCAATGTTGTGTTCTACTTTTGTAACAACCTGGCATCAGCATGCCATGGCTTTCTTTGTATGTTTAACTCCTACAGGCACAGTACAGCTCATTAGCACTCTATGCTGCCCCTCTGCAGCTGTCCAGAAGTCAGCCAATCAGAAGAAAGTTGGCTTAAAGAGAGGGGAGCATGAATGAGACAGCACCTAGAACATCTTGTTTAAGATGATGATGTGCTGAGGGGATGTTTTTGATTTTACAAAGCATCTTTACAGGATTCTCACAATAAAAATGCAGAGCTGGAACTAAGTTTTTAGTTATGAAACTATGTTTTCTTTAAATTAAACTATCCAACAACATGTATGAACAAAGACATCTGAAAAGATTATTTAACTAAGTGTTATTATAAAGCAAAAATGCCAGACAATGCATATTTCTGACCTCTCAAATGTAGTAAAATTGCAGTTTCTTTTATAGTAATTTCTTTTTTTGTCTATTTTCTTTAAACATTTTAGACATTTGAATGTTTCCAAACAAAAAAAAAATACACATTAAAATCCATTAAATGATTATATTAATATATGCGTAATAATGATCTAATTATAGCTGTGGTGGTATAACAGTTACAGGAGATATTTTCTTTCATTCAGGACTTCTTCAGAGTGTTTTTAAAGACACAAGTAAAAACAATGGTCCAATTTGAAGGTAAGAAAAGTGTAAAGCTCAGACTGTTTTTCTTAAAATAAATTAATAACTCTCTTAGTTCATTATGTATGGATTTAAACTTACCCGTCTGCCTTTAAAGCCTCTTGGTCCAGGGCTCCCCTGAGCCCCTGGAGGACCCTGAACAAAGAGTACAAATACAAGCCATAAGTGCAGAGAAAGATAAGTCACTGTCTAATTAAGAGAATAATTGTGTGGCGGATTTTCTATACATGAAAATATTTTCAATATTTTTAATATTTTTTTCCTGCTAATCCTAATAACAAATGCTGGCACAACATTTTTGCTGCCCTCTAGTGTGTTTCCAGTTATCATATGCAATACTTTTTAGAGAGAGTGTAAAAAAAAAAAACAACTTACTGACGGTCCTGTAGGTCCAGGGAGCCCTACCACCTAACAGCACAGGGAAAAATTATTTATTTAATTCATTACTGAAACCTCCATCCAAAAAACCAAAAACTAACAACTATGACTATAGTTTTTCTTTTTACTTACATATGGGATATCTCCTGGTTCACCTTTTTGCCCCTAAAAAGAAAGCCAAGCAACACTTTTTAGTAACAGTTTTTATATAATTTAATCATTTTACAAAATGTGAATAAATGACAGACTGAATAACTTACCTTGAAGCCCAGAATTTCTTGGGGAAAAAAAGAGAAAAGAAATAATTTTATTTACCTTCATATGTCTGCTTGATTTGCACAGTGTAATCAGATTTGAAAGTTTTCTTGCACTGAATTTATTAATCAAAATTTATGTTAATATAAATATCTACTTTAAAGGGCTACACAAAACAAAATAATATGACGATAAGTGACAAAATAAAGTCTTTCACTTTTTACAAGGGGAGTAAATGTAGTACAAAGTGACAGTCTCCTGATTATTGATGTCTGAACTTAATGACAAGTCTTGTGGATGTTATGTTGGATCACAGGTAAATTCGTCTCACCTATCATCCTGCTGGCGCCTGCAAAGCTGTCGCACTTGGGGCAGCACTCTCCCTCAGGCGTAACAACCTTCTCGCAGTTTGCCAGGACCTCGCACTGAATCTCATCGCAGATGGTGACACCGCTGTCACAGACGCACACGCGACAAGGTTCGGGTTTCCAGATGTCATTGTGATGGTAGACCTCCCCATCGACAGTGCAGCTTTCCTCCTTCTTCTCATCTGGAGCTGCAATAAAAGGACACAAACAGATGGATGGACAACCAGGAAAGTGGCTATTTAATTAATTTACAAAACAGCAAATATTTGGAAACAACAAACAACCATATTCTCTTTTTCCATTGTAAAGCATCCCATAGAAATACACACTGATTAGAAACTTGACATAAATATACGCTCTCCAGCCACTTTGTTAGGTAACCCTGTTCAACTGCTCATTAACACAAATATCTAATCAGCCAATTACAGTAACAGAACGAAGAAGAAAGGTGATTTAAGTGACTGTGTAAGTGGCATGGGTGCTGGTCTGAGTATTTCAGAAACTGCTGATCTGCTGGGATTTTCCCACACAACCATCTCTAGAGTTTACAAAGAATGATCTGAAAAAGAGAAAATCTCCATCGAGCAGCAATTCTCTGGGTGAAAATGCCTTGTTGATGCCAGAGGTAAGAGGAGAATGGCCAGACTGCTTCGAGCTGATAGGAAGGCAACAGTAACTCAAATAACCACTCATTACAACCAAGGTGTGCAGAAGAGCATCTCTGAATGCACAACATGTCAAACCGTGAAGCAGCAGAAGACCGCACTGGGTGCCACTCCTGTCACCTAATAACAGAAAACTGAGGCTACAATTCACACAGACTCACCAAAATTTAACAATAGAAGATTGGAAAAATGTTGCCTGGTGTGATGAGTCTCGATTTCTGCTCGACGTCTGGATGGTACGGTCAGAATTTGGTGTAAACAACATGAAAGCATGGATCCATCCTGCCTTGTATCAACAGTTCAGGTGTGGTGGTGGTGTAATGGTGTAGGCACACAGTGGGCACCTTAGTACCAACTGAGCATGACTGTCATAGTCTGAGGTTTTGTACTCAGGGATTTCAGTTTACTGACTTTGAATTCTTGTTTATTATTAAGTATTCTCTGCTTGGCTCTTAGTTTATTGTTTACATTTTCATCTTGTATCTCCTTAGTATTTTGAGTCTTTAGTTATTGGTTTTGCTTTATTTCTAGTTGAGTTCGTATTCCTGTGGTTATGGTGTTTTGAGTTTTCTATTCTTATATAGTCGATACTTCCTGGCTGATTTCCTTGATTATATTCTCAGCTTAGTCTGTAGATTTCTTAGTTACAGTTTTCTGCTAGCTTTTGGAATCTAGTTTCTGTTTGTGATCTTGTTGTAGTTTATATTCAGTTTCGTATGTTTCATTTATACTGCTATCCTTATGTTCCCTTGTATCTTGTCAAGTCTTTGTCTCTGTTATGCGTTTCCTTGTTCAGTTTCTTCCTGTTTTTGGGTCCTGCATTTGGATTGTCTTCCTGGATCAACCGTGACAATGACCATGTCCATCCCTTTATGACCACAGTGTACCCATCTTCTGATGGCTGCTTCCAGCAGGATAACACACCATGTCACAAAGCTCAGATCATCTCAAACTGGTTTCTT